>CATKHJ010073008.1:0-82081 GCA_949750685.1 Vernicia montana | reverse complement strand
CCATTGTTGCTGTTAGTGAAGATGGTTCATTACCTGAGGTTCCTGTTATAGATTTTCAGAGATTATATGATCAACAATCCATGGATTCTGAATTGGCTAAGCTCCATTTTGCTTGCAAAGAATGGGGTTTCTTCCAGGTACACACACTCTCTCTTTTCTTCTTCTTCTTCTTCTTGTTGAAACCCAGATTCAATTCAGTTCATGTAATTGCGCTGTGGATTAATGGGTAATGGTCATGGGAAATTCCCCTTTTTGGGGTGTGTGAGAACTGAGAAATAGTTTATGTAAGGTCATTATAAAAGACGAATTGCAATCTTCGGAAAAGAAATGGAATATAAAAAATTCTTGAAATTGAAAAGGAAAATTGCTGGAAAATAAGATAAGAAATTTATTAAGATGGAACTTTAGCAAAATTTGGAACTTCCCTTCTATGGGGATCAAGGGAACTAAGGAAGGGAAGCCAGAAGGAGGGTAAGTAGATGAACCCATTTATCTATCATGATGTATTCTAATAACCAAAATGAATAATAGCTTAGAAAATATATTTTGAACAATCTTTGCTGGAAATTTGATAATTGTTCAGGACTTGCCTCATTACACAGATAATCTTGATGAAAATTATGTTGATTCTTTACATATAAATATAATTATGATGAATTTTTATTTTCCAAAAGTGGCTTCAATGCTCAAAATTAAGACATATCCACCCACCTAATTTTTACATATACATAATTACAGATGTTGTAGCTAGCCTTAGTTTTTGTGCATAACTATCACAGTTGGTAAATCATGGGGTGAGCTTTTCATTGTTAGACAAGATGAAGTTACAAGTTCAGCAGTTCTTCAAACTTCCAATGGAAGAGAAGAAAAAGTTCTGGCAGTATCCTGGAGAAATTGAGGGATTTGGACAGTCATTTGTTGTATCTGAGGTGCAAAAGCTCGATTGGTCTGATATTTTCTTTCTGGTTACTCAACCAGCTCATTTGAGAAAGCCTCACTTATTTCCAAAACTCCCTCTTCCTTTCAGGTCATCTTTCCTCTCTCATTTTTGGTGTATATGTACGTTTATTTGCAAGTTCTTGCATCACATTTTAGTTAATTATTTTAATTTGTGAGGGACCTTTTTCTTTGTAAATGCAGAGAAACAATGGAGAGTTACTCGTCAGAAGTAAAAAATTTAGCTGTAGATATCCTTGAGCAGATGGCAAAAGTTCTGAAAATTAGAACTGAGGAAATGAGAGATTTATTCACTGAAGGTATAAGGCAAACAATAAGGTTGAACTACTATCCGCCATGTGTCCTCAACCAGATCAGGTCATTGGCCTTACCCCTCATTCAGATGGCACTGGTCTCACCATTCTCCTACAAGTTAATGATGTTGAAGGTCTCCAGATTAAGAAGGACACAAAGTGGGTTCCTATCAAGCCCCTCCCAAATGCCTTTGTTGTCAATGTTGGAGACATTTTAGAGGTAACAAATGGTTTACAATTGAAGTTAAGCACTTGCTTTCAACTAAAGATGCAATATGTATCATATTAGTATACATGTGCTCAAAAGTGATTGTAAATTGAAACGATTGATATAACATAATACATACAATCCTGTTTATTGACTACTGTTTTTCGGTAGAAGAAAACTAAAGGCTAATAGTATTATTGTTCATTATATTGCAGATCATAACCAATGGCAAATACCGTAGTATCCTTCATCGTGCGACTGTGAACTCTCAACAGGAAAGACTCTCAATTGCCTCGTTCCACTCACCAAGGTATGATGGTGAAATACGTCCTGCACCCAGCTTGATTAATGAGCAAACACCAGCATTGTTTAAAAGAGTGACAGTTCAGGAATTCTACAATGAATTCTTTTCTCGTGAACTTCATTTAAAGTCTTACCTTGATACCTTTAGAATAGAACTTGGTGAAGTCTAAATTTAGCTAATTAAGTTTGTGGATATGGAAAATTTGTTGAATTAACTGCAAGAAAAAGGTATTTGGAAAATTCTGTTTGATATGCTTGAGAAATAAAGTTCACAAAAAATTATAAACCATCAATAATGATGCACTATTGTTGAGTCACATGAGACATTATGCTTAAAATTTAGTAGAGTGAATTTCATAGCTAGTTTATCTAAATTTCATAGTTAAAGGGCCAAAGGCCTAATTACTTAAAATAGCAGCTGGTTGTGGTCAGAGACAATACAGAAAATAATGCAACATTTTTTAGAATTTTAGGGCTTGTTCAGAAAATGATCTCTCAGTTCAACAAAAGAGACATGGCGAAATGATGAGCCAGAGCTGGAAACCACCTCCTGATGCTGTTATCAAAATAAATAATGATGTAGCAGTTCATAAATCTCAGATGTATGGGGCAGCTGGTATTGTTGCCAGGGACAGCCAAGGGATTTCATTTTTTCCCATGTGCAAAAATTTCCAAATATCAAAGATCCTGTTCTTGAATCATTGGCTCTTAGAACTGCTATACAAATTGCAAAAGACAAAGGAATTGAAAATGTTTTCTTCGAAACAAGTGGTTGATGCTATAAATGGCAACTGCTCTTCATTTGCTGCTTTTGAAGTATCAGTAACAGATAGCTTCCAATTGGCGGGAAGCTTCAAAGAATATTTCATTTGTTTTTGCAAAGAGGGAGTGTAATTGGGTGGCTTACTTTTTGGGCAAAGAAGCCCTTTCTAATGGTTTGTTATGTAGCAATAATACTCTCCAAATGAACTAGCTTAAGGAAATATTTCCTCTGTGTTAGCAGTTCATTAGTAGTTTTCTCTGTATTTCATTGTTAAATTAATGAAATCTTTCTATCTATTGGTTAAAAAAAATTACTTAAAAGGACTGAATCCAAGTATATGAAAAAGAACAAAAACAGTACTTAATATATGAAGAACAATTTGCTATTGAGGCATTGAGTAAAGAGACCTAAAGCCGAGACCCTGTAACCAAGAGGTTGGTTCCAGGGTTTCATTAAAAAAAATATTGAAAGAATTAAAAAGTTTATTAAAAAAAAATTACAAATGCAAAATTGTATGTAAAATTTTCAACTTCATATAAAATTTCATCTCTTTGAATGTGTGTAACATGGAAATAATGACATTTCCATTCAAAATTAGATTATTAATTTCATAAAAATGATTGTGAAAATATGCCTAATTCTAAAATATTGAAAGATTTAAACATAAATTTTTTAAAAAAAAATAAAAATTTTAGCTTGGATTTTTTATTCCTTTTCCTATCTATAGCTTTGACAAAAGCCACAACTTCAATGCAAATTTAGCCACAAAGTAATCATATAATTGTGCATGAGAATGGTGCATGCATAGCTGCTTTAATTCTTATAGTTACTAAAGGAAACGTGTTGCTATATTCCCAAATTTACTAGGTATGAGAAATGTTTTTGGATATTGCATCAGCAATTCGTTCTTTTCTTAAAGGAGTAATGACTTATTTAAGGGGTTTGGCTATTACTTAAATATGTGTATACTGGCTTATTTTGGTTCCTTTGCCCAAATAGATTTAGGTTGTCTTTTGTGATATATCATGTGCAGTGCTTTTGAAATTTGTAGACTTTTTGAGATATCATTGTTGGGTGCTAGGTGGTTTTTGTGTTCTTCAGCAAATTATGGAGATGAAACATGTTGAGTTTAAATCATTAGCAGAGCTGGGTGATTGATTGAAAAAATATTTGGTTTGAGCTGCAGACATTAATTGGCATTCTTGTACTGGTGACTTTGTTACCGTCTCTACTGCTTTTATATTTTTTCATTCGACTTTGGTTTGATTCGTATCTTGGTACTTTTTCTTGTTTTTTAAATACATATTTGATGGTTTCTATTGCTTTGTCATCTAAACACATATTTGTTGGTTTCTATTGCTTTGTCATCTAAATACATATTTGTTGGTTTCTATTGCTTTGTCATCATGATTGCCATTAGAGACGATTCGCTTCAGTCAATTAGTGTGCAATTACATGGGAAGAATTATTCATATTGAACTTATGTAATGAAAATTTTTTTCAAAGGCAAAAAGATGTGGGGCTTTATTTCAAGCACTTGTGTTAGACCTAGTGATGAGAAAGTTGAAAAATTTGCAGAGTTGTTGGATGCTTGGAAGCATATAATTCGAAAATCATCACTTGGATTAATAATTATGTTAAAAGTTCTATAGGCTATCAACTAGCAAAATATGAGACAACCTATGTTGTACGGAAACTCTCAAGAGGTCGCGTTTTCACGTTTCGGAAACGTTTCCTGATTAGAAATTTACGGAAACTTGTCCGAAACGTTTTGGGTACGTTTCCGTAATTTAAAAAAGTTGGAAACTCGTTTTCTTAAATGGAAACCCGTTTCCAAGTTGAAAAAAAAAAAAATCAACTCGCCCATATCAACTCCTAAATAAAAATATCAACTCTCGACTTTATTTTTCCTTATAATAATAATAATAATAATAATAATTATTATTATTATTATTGTTATATTAATTATTATTATTATATATATATTTATAAATTATTATTATTTTTAGTATATATTTATATATAATTATATATATATATTTATAAATTAATATTTATAAATATATTTATAATATATACTTAAAATTATTAAATATATAATTATAAATTATTAAATATTTTGTATTTTTTGTATATATATAAATTAATATTTATAAATATACTTCTATATTTTTTATATTTACGCGTTTCCCCCACGTTTTGTGTCTTATATTTTTAGAAATTGCCGTTTCCATATTTTCGTTTTCCCGTTTCCTCGTTTTCCGTTTTCGTTTCCGTGCAACCTAGGAGACAACTAAGGAGGTTTGGGACCATCTAGCAAGAGTGTTTACACAGTCTAATTTTGCAAAACAGTAACAGTTAGAGACCGATATACGTGCTCTTCAACGAAAGAGTATGAGTATTCAAGAATTTTATTCTGCTATGACGGATTTATGGGATCAGTTGGCACTAACAGAAACTGCAGAATTATGAGCGTTTGCTCCTTACCTTGCCCGAAGAGAAGAACAACATTTGGTTCAATTTCTAATGGCTCTTTGTGATGATTTTGAGGGACTCTGTGGATCAATTTTACATCACAGTCTGTTATTTTCTGTTGATTCAATAGTTAGTGAATTGTTGGCTCAGGAGATACGTCTTAAGGTGGTGTTTGGTAAAACTGAAAATTAAGTGTTGAAAATTTAAGTACTGAATTTTAAGTGCTGAATAAAATAAGTGATATAATTTTTAAATAGTAAAAATATTTAAAAATTTAATCACTTATTGCATTCAGTATAAATTTTAAGTTAAAAATTTTGACTTATTATTTTCAGTGGTTTTCGACTTAATTTAGATTTTTAAGATATAGTTATCAAACAAATTTAAAATAATTAAGTGCTGAAAATTTTAATTTTAAGTGCTGAATTGTGTTATCAAACACTATCTTAGTATATAGTAATAGATAGATAGATATTTTCTTTAGCTGTATTTCGTTATTTTATTTTCTTTTATTTTGAAAATTTTAAAAAATGAAAATGTATTTTTTAGAATTAAAAAAAAATGAAAATGTATTGTTCAGGATTTAACACGTGTCAACGTTAATCTTTCAGTGTCTATTAATTTAGTATTAATTAATTAATTAATTTAGTATATAGTAATACATAAGACAGAACGAAAAAGAAAAGAAAAAAAACTCATTCTCATAATAATGACTGAAACCCAAATCTTTGACAAAAAAAAAAAAAAAAAAAAAAAAGAAGACTGAAACCCAAATTGTGAATATATTATTGACTATTAATATCAAAGCCTTTTTTTCAATTAATTATCATTGTTAATATATTATTGATTATTAGGAAATTGCAGCAGCCGTGTAAGATTCGGCCAAATGGAATTTAAGTCCCGAACTTGGATTGTTTAAAGTTTTTGAAAATGTTATATAACCCAATATTTTTATATTAATTAATGTGTTATTATTTTATTTGTCATATTTTCTTTTTAAAATGAGTAATAATATACAATTCAACACTTTTGTATCAATTTATTATCTCAATTGATGTGGTATCATTACATTAAAAAATGAGTAATGTTATACGATCAAACACTTTATACCAATTTTTTATCTCAACTGATGTGATATTATTATATTGAAAAATATATTATATAATATACTTTTAAAAAGAAAATGTGACAAAGATAATGACATATCAATTGGAATAAGAAGTTTGTATAAAAGTGTTGAGTTATATAATATTTTTACATATTTATTGCACTACATTTTAAATTAATATCCCACCAGTTTATGGAACAACCGGTTTTGTGCAATTAAGATCTATTTATGGTAGCGTATATATATGGAAGGAGTATTGTAGAAGGACTAAGGATGGCAATGAGTCGGATTTGAGATTAGTTTTGTAAAATTTGAATTTGATCCGTTTAAAAAATAAAATATTCGTCATTTGTCCCACTTCAGGTCGGATCGAACAATAAGGTGGGACAGGCGGGTATCCCCATTTATATTTCATTTTTTTTTATTTTTAATTTTCTCTTTAAAAAAATTTAATATTATTTTCTCATATATAAATGTTCATTTATATATTTTTTTTTTTACATATTTGATACACTTGAATATTTTAATTAGGAGGAAAAATGCTTGATTCTTGGGAAAGCTTAAATGATAGACCTGTGGAATGATCTACAAAATACAAGAAAGTGAGGGAGTCCAAGCCTTAGCCTGGGAATGAAACTCCGACGCTCAAGTTAGCCATGGAAATAAGATGATTCCTGAAACTTAAAGTGTAAGTAAGCCTTTTAAGTGAGAGAAAAAGATGAGAGTATGAAAAATTAACTAGCTCTACATGGACATGCAAGATAGCCTTTTATACTTGGCTGAGTAGAGATATCTTTTAAAAGAGTAATAGGTGACACTTGTCTTCTCCTTATGATGCTACAGAGAAGAGTGAGTAGGTGTCTTCACAGGAATGTTCCCTTTTCTTACAAGGTAGCTTACGAAGCAGGTGAGGCAGATGAATTTGTTTGCCTTGTCATGCTTAATGTATGCTTTGTCATGTTTGGCTTATCACTTAGCTATTGCGTTTCATGTCAGGTGGATTACATCATTGGAATGATGTAGAAATATCCCAGCGAAAGCATTTATCCGAATAAACTTATTGAGTCACTGATGAAATAACTCTTTGATTGAAGTTCTTTGGATGTCTTCTATATTGAGCTCTTCAGATGATGACACTCTGGAGCTTGCTCTTCGACTTGGAGCTCTTTCTCTGAGTGGAGCTCATTATATTTTTTGAAATATTTGTATTCTTAAAGGCCCAAAACTCCAAGGCTCAAATTCTCTTGAGCCCTAATTTTTCCTTATCATATATAATTGGATCAGGTTCGGATTGAGTTATATCATTACTTAAATATGACTCAAGTATAAATTTAAAAACTCACTTCATCCCATTTATTAAATGAAACGAATATTAACTATTTTATTATATTTAGGTCGGATCAAGTAGCCGGCGAGATAGATAAAATTGTTATCTCTAAAAAGGACCCCTATTATGATCTATGCTTTGCTGGAATTAGCGAACATAGTTAGGAAGAGGTAGTGTAGCCAGGTAGAGGATGATTTCAAAATAGCATTTATGGAGTATATCTTCATGCCTACTAAAATCTATTTTGGCAAATGGTAAGCGTATGATTTTTCATAAATTTACAAGACATGAAAACTAATCTAAAATATCATCTCATTGTAAAATTAATAAATTTTGATTCATTAATACTATAATCCTTAAATTATGAAACTATAAATTTAAATTTCAGCTAAAAGTTGATGAATAAGAAAATAAAATAAATTTTCTAGTACTCTATAGAAAGCAACCAATCAACGTATTAAATCATATCAAAGTTTTTGTCTAATTATTATTGTATCACAATCAACTAAAAATAGTAAATTAATCTTGACATAAAAAAATAATTTTGCTTCCCATTATTAAAGTAAAGGAGAAAGATAATGCTTCAATGATAGTTTATAGCCATTAATTAACTAATGTGAGTGTAAAAAGTTATTAAATTTTAAAATTATAGGATACGTTTGGTAGGTCGTAATACAATATAATATAATGTAATCAGATACTTTAAGAATAAGTCTGTTTGATAGGTCATAATGTAATATAATATAATCAAATACATTTCTAATATAAAGTTTATATTAAAAATATATTTAATTATATTATATTGCATTACGGCCTATCAAACCTATCTTAATGTTTTATATTATACGAAATGGATAATTGACTGAAAATTATATTGATGTAATGGCAAAAAAAAAAAAAAAAAAATTTGATGGTATATACATATATTTTTCAAATACTATTTAACGAGTGAGAGAAGAAGAGTATAACATAAATGCCTAACCCCTCTGTGCCCTCTCCCTTTCTTGTTTTGTCATTAATTATTACTCTCTCCGTTTCACAATAACTGATAACTGTCGTTTTAGAAGAATGCACATATATTAAGGAAACTATTAAATAACTTTAAGTTTAATTAATATGGACAAATATATCCTTACTTTCTCTCACCAAATAAGAAAAAACACATATGAAATATTAGAATCGGAATGAGAGTAAAGTTGGAAAAACACTAATAAATATTGTATTTAACTCTTAAAACGATAAATAATTTGAAATTTTTTTTTTTTTAAAACGACAGTTATTATGAAACGGAGGGAGTATAAATTGTTATTAATTGAGATGTTGCCTAACTATTTGCTTAGCAGAAAAATGTATAGTTAGCTAAGCAAATGAATTAATCATTAGAAAGACTCTTTATTCTATGCCTAGCTTGGATTCAACATCCACGTGGCTTATATATATTAAGTATACAAATCCAAATATTCCATTGTTTTGAATATTACTATATATATATATTCTGTTGAGAATGACTAATTAACTCGTTAATTTTTTTTTTCCTCTTAATAAAGGTTTCTTGATCTAATTGAATTTTAAACACGTGCTTCAAAATGACTTTGATATTCTTGGAAATTTGATCATCTTTTTCCTTTATTATGCTCAAGCAAGATCACAATTGCACATGCATAACCCCTTAATAGACTTGTAAGTTGTAACCATAATAGTTCTCCCTTCAAACTTGTAAATTAATTATTTGTTCTTTTTCTTTCACTCTCTCATATTTCTACTTTATTAATTTGATAGGATTTTATGAAATAATTTATTTTAAAAAATCAATAGTTTTGATTGATAAATTTTTTTAAAAATTATTTAATTAATTATAATCATTGTCATTTAAAGTGATGAGTAAAAATTTTTATTTTTTTTTCTTTACTAACTTATTTTATATAATGCAATAATTATATTTCACTGTTATATCATAATAGGGCAGATCATACAAATTTTAAGGTTTAAAACAATGGAAAAAAAAAGTAAAAGAAAGTGATTATATATGATTGTTTTATATATATATATATATATGTATTGTCTTTCTATTTAATATATAATAACTAACTTTTAATCACTATCTTAATCAAACCGTGAAAGTGAATTTTAATTATTTTGTGTATATTGAATTTCCTAATTTATCTTAATATAAGTAAAATATCACAATAATAATTAAAAAAAGAAAAAAGGTCCAGGATGGAAACTTGAAGAAAATCCAAAGGCAGTGATAAGGTTGGATTAATTTCCGGTTGGGCTTGGGTCACCGGAGACCTGCAAATTAAGGAAAACAATTTGGGTGTTGGAGGTGATCCGTTCGAGCCCACTCCAATTTCTAAGTTTAAAGAATTTACCTTCATGTGTTTATATATAATGATTTTCTTTTTCTTTTTCTCTTGAGTTTTATTTTTTAATTTAAAAAAAAATAATAAAAATGGATAAATTCGCGGATACCCGCCCCGTTTTATTATATAATCGGGGCGGATTCAAGGCAGGTTATAGCATTACCTGTCCCGCCCCAAATCCGATTCAAATTTTAAATTTAAAACTCGTCCCGCCCAATTTAATAAATGAGGTGCAACGGATACCCAACGGGGCAGGTTAAATTGTCATTCCTAATGTCTTCCCTTGTTGGAAGTTATTTTTTTTTTATGAGTTTAGTGACATATCTGTACACTATTGCGTTTTATATACTCGCAAAGAGGACAGTAGTTTGTCACATTGTTTCACTATTGCAGTCGCAATTTTTCAAAACCAACTATATGAAAGTTGAATATTTTATTGAATATTTGTGATCTGCGAATCAGTTTATTTTTATTAGTTTAATTGATTCTATATCAAGTCATTTTCTATTAAAATTTATATTCAGTCACTGACGATTAATAAAATTTAAATTTATTTAAAATATATATATATATTTTTATGAAGTTTCTCTTATTTTTAAATTTAAAATGACTCATTATAATATAAATATTATGATACCATATCACCAAGAAAGAAAATGATTGAAACCTAAATGTCATGTCTATAAGTCATTTTGGTAACGTGGGCGTCACTGCCAAAGGCAATAATAAATTAAGGTAGGCACCTATCTTTCATTTTAGTACACAAGCCAAGCACTTGTATTATCCTTGATAAGAATCATCATTTTGACCCGCTCTGAGCGAGTATTCGTCAACTCAATTTTGACCTGCCTTCGTCAACTCAATTTTATATATATATATATATATATATATATATATATATATATATATATATATATATATATATATATATAATTTTAATACATATAAATATATATTATATTTTTAAATTTTATTTTTAGTCATTTTTCAGTTATCAAAATGCTGATCTATAACTCTAAAATTTTAAAAATTGAGGAAATAACAAATTTTTTTTTTTATGAATTGTTGAATACCAAAATAAGATTTTAATTAAATGGAGTTGGAGAGTTCCAAATCAAGAGATATAAGTTACAAATCAACATTTTAGAGATTGAAAAACGGTTAAAAATACTTATATGAAATTATTTTTAAAAATTGTGAAAAAACTTGTTCGACCAAACAAATTGTTTAGACACCAAAATGGCAAATTTTAAAAAATTCAAACACTAATGATGTAATTTTTTCTTGTTTATATTATAATTATATATTTTTTAAGTATGTTGTCTCTATATGTATTTTGATGATACTAAAACTTCGTTTAAGCTATTTAATAATTGATGTCAAGTGTTTTTATTAATATGTAGGTGGTAACTCTTATTCCTAACTCTTAACGAATGTTACTTTTTCAATTAAATTTAAAGAATTTGGAACATAGAGTAAATTTACGCTCGTTGCTAAACCTTCATGCACATTACCGCTATACTTCACCAACGATTCAAATAATTCACCAGTGTTACTCTCTAGAGCATTCAAGCTGAAATAAAGTTAGTTACCATTTTGTAATGAACGTTACTTTTGAAGATCAAATTGGCACTTTCAGTCCAGAGGAAAATTTCACGATCGTTACTTGGAAGTTACCAATGTTACGGAGCAAGTAACGTGCGTTACCTGCCGCTTTCAAGCAAATATGTAGAGTATTAAAGAGTTGTTAGTTGATGATGTAAGTAAGAAAAAAAGTCCCTCTTTGTTCAGAACAACCATAGTTTTGTTTCTAAAGTGAAGGGCTAAATAAGGAAGATGTTCATAAGTGAAAATCAAGAGACATTCCAAGAGATTCAAGTACTTACAACTCAAATCCTTAAACTTCTAATTTATACTCTGTTTTTAGAACACATTGTACTTTATCTTATATCTTTTGTGTTCATTTGTAAAAGCTATTGAGCTTTAATTCAAATCCTTGTATTAGCTTCCTTGTGAGTTTTGAGATATTTTAAACCTCAAATCATCTTGTAATCCTTTGAATGTTAGGCGAAATTCCAAAAATCTATTGTTGGGCAAAATTCTATAAATTTAGTGCAAAAGGTGAAATCCCAGAGAAACTGTAAGTGTAAGAGTTATGAACGTAAATCCGATTGTAGTGGAACTTTAAATTGAGGATTTAAGAGAAATGAACCTAAGAAAACGAGCTAGAATTCTCTATCTCTTACTCTATTTACTTTTCATAGTATATTGCATTTAGATTTAATTTGCATTAGAAATCTTCAATCTCCTTTTCACCCTCCTCTAAGAGTTTAACCATATAGGGTTTAACAAAGTAAATTATACATAATGACACATTTTACACATGTGTTTATGTAAATATATTATATATATTTTTTGGGGATAATGTGCAAATATATCTCGAGACATGAATATGCTTCTAACGTTACAAAAATGGGCCAACACGCCTATTTTCTCTGTTATCTCCATTATCTCTCTCTCTCTCTTTCTCCACACATTTCCTTTTTTTTTTCTTTTTTTTGTCATTCATTTATCTTTGTTTTTTAAAAAAACTTGTATTTTACATTTACCTATAAAATATATGTGTATGTATATACATATAATTTGACTTTTTTCATTTATTTTGTATTTATAAGTTTATATAATGATAGTTGTAATTATTAATAAAATTTAATTATATTATTAGAATATAGATTAAAAATTTATAAATAATTAATTATGACATTGAATAAATGCACTCTAAAATTTTTCTAAAAAATATAATGATGTGAAAATTAATTAATCACGTAACTAGTTTTTATCAAATGTTGTTTATAATTTTTTTTTTATAATTTTTCAAATATTTTTTTTAAAAAATAAAATTAGTTATCTTATTAATTTATTTTCATGTTATTATGTTTTTTTAAAAAAAAATTTAGAATGTACTTATTCAATATCACAATTAATTATTTTTAATTTTTTATCATATATTTTAATGATAGAATTAAATTTTATTAATAATTACAACTATCATTATATAAACTTATAAATAAAAAATAAATGAAAAAAATCAAATTATATGTATATACACACATAAATATTTTGTAGGTAAATGTAAAATACAAGTTTTTTTTTTTAAAAAAAAGCAAAGATAAATGAAGGACAAAAAAAAAAAATGTGGAGAGAGAAAGAGATAATGGAGATAACAGACAGAAATGGCGTGTTGACCCATTTTTGTAACGTTAAGGGCATATTCGTATCTCGAAAAATATTAAGTGTTGATCTGCACTTTTAACCAAATATTAGAAATATATTTACATCTTGTCCCTATTTTTTATAAAAATATATTTTTATATTAATATGTATAATTTTTTACTTTTAAAAAATAAATGGGTATCCGTGACCTACCCCACACTCAAACATACCATGTACTGATATAAAACGAGTAGAATATGAATATACTGAACCAACCCTTGTTCCTCCCTAATCCTTAATTGGTATTTTCATGGAGGAAAAATGAAAGGTCAATTTTTGGATAATAATAGTGACCCTTTTGCCGAAAATTGAAAGTGCCTTTACTTATAAGGCCAAAGTTCCCTTTGGTATTTTAAGTTACAAAACTATGCTCATGCCAAGACAAGAATGATGTCTCAAGCATCCTCTAGCCATAAAACATCTCACATTACTATAAGACTTAAGGTTACATTTTGGTTAAATTTGTGAAGTTATATAGGCAAATGGATTCACCTGGCATGGTTTTATGTATATAATTATGTATAAATCATTCTGATGCAATTGAATAAATAAGTTGACAGAATATATACGAATAACGTTTTAAATGGAACTGAGTTTAAATTATATATTTAGCAATCAAATAATATATGAAAGTACTGACAAGTTATCAAATATTACAATTCAATATGGATAGAGAATAAATTTAAAAGTGGAATGTACGACCTCCAGCACCTCAACTATAGTGTTACTGCCAAAGCCCCATTGGCTAAAATGCAAAGAATAACTTCAACAAAATTACAAGTTGTAATGTAATGTGTTAGGTATTATAGAATTTGGGCTAGAATGCAAATTCCCAAATTTTAGGCCCATTTTAATATTGGGTTCAAGCAAAAGATCTGAATATGAAAATTTGGATCCAATCGGCTCATGGGCACTTACTTTTAAGCTCAACATTTGGATGCACTGTATTGAAGGGATTTTTAGGAGTGTAACTAAAACCCTAACATCCATTTCTAGATAATCTTACTTTAAATTTTTAATACTATAGAAAATTTCAAAATAGAGGGATGGTTGGAATTTGAATCCAAATTTTCATATGATATAAGATAATCATTTGACTATTAGACGATTATTAATCTAATGATATTAGACTAAGAATTTGTTTGATATTATTATTAAAATTATTATTGAGGAAATCACTATTTTAAAAATATTAATTGTATATCTAAGATAAATTTAACATGTTTTAGATAGGGTTTAACCATCTAAAAATTATCTTAATATATGATTTGGTCTTTATTATTTCTAAATTAGCAATTTTAATTCCTATACTACTATATATATATATATATATATATATATATATATATATATATAAAATTTTGAGAGATTAAAATATTTTAAATATCAAATTTAGGTATTAAAGTATAATTAAATTCATAACTTTTTGAGTAAGAATTAAAGTGTTAGGCCATTAATATGTTTTAGGAATTAAAATTATTAATTTTGAAACAATAAAAATCGAAATGTATTATGGAAAACTTTAGAGGTTTTTAGTAATTAGTTATACTTGAAGTTGAAAGGTTAGAAACTAAGGTCTAAGGACTCTCCCACCATTGAGAGTTGAGACCTGTCCTAGTCATTGTGTCCTAGAGGACCTCTCCCACCCCCTACCCTTAAGAGAAAGGTCCCTTTTTTTCCACTAGGGCCAAGAAATAATTAGGTTTGGGCCATTGGTGCCTTGAACTGGAACCGGCAAAAAGTGTTTGATGATGTTTATAGAGAAATCAAACCACCAAACCAACAATGCAAAACTTTAACATTATGTAAAGCAAACCTTGCAATGTCTAAATTTGTGAAAATTGCAATAATTAAGTACCAAAGAAAATCAAATATGGTTTGGAGTCTTAATTTTAGTATAATTGTATTATTATTTTCATGTATATCGATCGAGTGTTCCATTTATATAATTTATTATTCTAAGGGAATGGTATTCCTAATATTAGTGACTTGGTGACAAGAGTGCCCTGTGTAGTATATAATCAAGTGAGGAGAAGACTCGAAACTCTGGTCACTCTGGTCCCAAGCGATGCTCCAACAATTCTTTAATGCATAATTCTAAGTCAAGTGATCCCAAGATCACCTATTTAAGAAAGGCAATTTACAGCTTCAAATTTCAATGGAAAAGAAACTTGAAAAGTAAGGGTTATAAAAGAGCCGAACTGAATCTTACTAGAGATAAACCTAAGCTCACCTTGCATTTTTATTTTCAACTAAATGTGAGTTCCATTGTCAAAGTCAATATTACAAGTTGGAAAAGAGACAATGTTTGTGCTTGGCTCAGTGGTAAAAACTCTCACACCCTTTGGCATGAAAGGAAGGGGGACTCGACCAACACTCAAGGTGTATTTACCCTTAGTGCTAGAAACATGACTCGAGTCAGGCTGCAGGAGCATTACCCCCCATCCCCCTTAACCATTATCTTATTGATGTATAGCTTGAGCTAAATTATATATCGGACAGGAAAGTAATAGATATAAGACATACAATCATCACATCCTATCCGAATGCCATAACAAAATATCAGGTGTATACAACATATTAATTATCTGCTTGATTCAGTCCCTATAATTCAGTTCCTTCAACAACTATACAGCTTAAATCTGTAAGCATATTTTAGTGCTTTCAATTTACGAAATGCAATGAGCAACGCATAATTTGCATGAATGGGCTATGCTCCATTTACAATGATTCGAAATAATAATAATAATCTCGTACTGCTCGGATTCTTGTCATCTTCAACTTGGTAGACTGACTAAACAATGAAAACTTTTGAGGCTCCAACATTCAGCTGGCCTGGGGATAAAAACTCTGAGACAAGGAGGATGCAACCCATCTAAGCTAAGATATACTTCGTGATCAACAGGAAAGTTCCAGCAACAGAGAAGAATGTCAAATATATAGATTTATGTCAAATCATGTCAGTGCCTAGCTTCTAATTCCATGGACTTGGCTGCCTAGCATCTCTAAAAGCTGAAGTACCACCAGATGCTGCGGGGGAAGGCGAGGATGCAATGTAATTTGTTCCTGATACAGATACTGTGGGCACATTTGTAGGAGGGCCTTGGTGTCCTGTTGGAGCAAACCGTGATGGACTACTAGTGGTCCCCAAATTTGGTCGAGCGGGGTGCGGAACCTGCAATGATGAAATGAATTATAATAACTGGATATAAATAGTATGCCTTGCATCAATATAAGATGCTAAAGGAAAAAGAAAGCAAGATCCAAAAATTGCCACTCCTTGAATCCTCCAATTGTATCTCTCCAAAATATTGTTGTAAAGATCATATATCTGTATGCAACTCACAGGTGATGCGTGATAGGTATGTATGATTGTGTATGATGAAAAGCAAACAATTGATTTACTGGGACCTACTTGATATGTACTATGTAGCTTAATCTGAATTTTAAACACTTCTAATTTCAAGACATTCAGCTTGAAGCATCAATAGACTAAGCAGGATCGGCACCAACCCACTGCTTGAAAACCTATAAACCTTAGCTTTCTGGCTTAAAGCAAACGCCAGAAGGTTATTGTCATTCATTACATGGTAATGCATTGTTTTTTTGAGAATATACATGGTATGCATTGTTATCCGTGTGTAAACATGTACAAATTACAAACACAAATACACTACTCAAGTAAGTATCAATTCTAAACCAGTGGAGTCAGCCACAATGATAATATTTCTCCACCATTTTCTAGCTCCGTTTGAAGCTCAGCTTATAGCCATGAACATGCACTAACTTATATATCTTATTTTATGCACCAAGCATACATCTCATACAATTTTGTTGTATAGGTTTATTACAGTCTAAATGGCAGCAAACAGAGAACATAAAACACAAAATTTAAATCTGAATCTGCTGACCCTTGCAACATCTTTTTTGGTTGTCATTCCCATTAATGATACTTGCTACCTTCAACTTGGCATACTTTGCAACCTGGCTTCAACTACGGTATAAGATTAGGATGAATTGAGCAGAGTGTTGACAGTATATTAAACATTTAGTTTAGAAATCCCTTTAATCTAGTTTACCAAAGGCCCAATAACAGAACTATAAACACAACCAAAATCTCACTCAAATTGAAAAAATCATCCAACATACATCCATGGTATAAACTATTGCACATTACGGTCATTACCACATTGTGCTGAATGTAGGGAGGCTTTCTTAGGGGAGACTCTGATGATGGAGATGTACTGCCCATTCGATGGATATGACGAGAATGATTACTAGGATTTGAAACATCCTCAGTTTCTCCCCCTTCCATATCACCACCAAGATTTGCCTCTGAGCCCATCCTAGGAGTAGCATGCCTACTCAATGACCCAGAATCATTTGGGACATCAACTTGAAGAGGAACAGATGGACGAATTGCCCCTCCTTGCATGCTATTTCGTCTCTTTAATTCCTCCTCCACATTCAAGATCTGCCAAGCACCACCAAAATATTCCAAGTTCTTAAAAAAAAAAAAAAAAAAAAAAAAAAAAAAAGAGAGGATAATGCAAAATGTTACCTGCTTTAGCACTTGTACCAGACTATGCTTCTTCTCATTCAAAACTAATAACTTCTCCTGAACTTCCTTCTTCCTTTTCTCTTTATCATTTGTCACATCAGCATTGCAAATCTGAAGAAGCAGAATCAAAACTTCATGATACAGGGGAAAAAAAAAAAGGTAATCTGATAATCTCAAGTAGCACTAAAAGCGATTACAATTCAATGTAGCAAGTCTGTTTTTTCATTAGGATGCACATAATTGTGGGAACATTAGCAATAAATCAAACAAATGTTCATAGATGTTTGACATATAAAGGAACTATCACTAAACTATAAATCCCCATGAAGATTTATTGATTGATAATACAGAAAAAAAAAGAGAAAGATTGAGCCACAAAAATCAAATTGTTAAATTGTCCAATTAAATTAAAATATACCTCCGGATTAGGATTAGCTGACAAATCCTCTTTTTGAAGCCGCAAATTTGCCTCTCCATTAACAGCCTCATCATCTCCTTTCTCAACTACCTCAGGCTTCTCAGCAGGCGAAGAATTGGAAATATCACCCGGTTTAACCGACCATTCTCCAAAGTCTTTGACCTCCTTAGAAGCAGAACCTTTGGAAGTTCCTTCATCTTCACGATTAGTACCTTTGTCGGCTTTCAACTGAGGCGAAATTTGAATCCCGCTCTCCTTTATGTTAGCGTTAGGGCTATGGTTAGGGTTAGGGTCAGGATTTGAAGTGGTGGCGATGGCGTTGGTGTTGGTGGAGGATTGGAAGCGAGAGAGGGCATTAGAGCGGCGGTGCAGGAGGGATTTGAAGTCTTTGAGAGAGATTTGACGTGTTGGCATTAGCCATCGACGAGGTACGTCTGGGACTCTGTGTAAGTTCCCTCTGTACAGCGAAATCGCCACCATTTTTACCTTTCTTCTTCTTCTTCTTTCGATTCTCTGTCTGTCTCTGTGTTTAGATCACAACACAGATTGCCATTTACAGTCGCTGACTTCTTTGATTCGTCAATCCCAACCATACATCCATACATATATTATCATATCCACTTTTCCGACTTGTCGTTGCCAATTATAACATGTAGAAGAGATAAACGACGTGTCGTTGATCCATGCGCCAATACTTCGGAGCCGATTTTGGGCTTGGCTTGGCTTTATAATCGATTCCCACTGCGAACGGAACTCTGGAGATAGAGCGGTACCAAAGGTCTTTTTTTTTTTTTTATTTTTTTTTTATTTTTTATTATTATTTTCTTAAATTAGGTTTTATTTTTTTATTATTTAACCTCCTATTTTTTTTTTTAATTATTTTTAGTTGAATATAGTTTTTAAAAAAATCTAGAATTTTTGAATATTTGTCAAATTATAATTTATGAAGTTCAAATTCAAATTTTAAATACTGCAAAAACAATCTCTGAAACCAATAGTATCGAATTCTTTTGTAGTACTTTTTAGTAAAAAGGTCAAATTGATTATCATTTAAACACTTGTCTATGGTGCAATGCAAAGTCTATTCTTTGTATTGATGATTTGGCTAAAAAAAAAAAGGAATAAGCAATTCATTTTGTAAAATGATAACAAAACATAACGTTTTATACATTTATTAGAAATTAGAAATGATGGTATTAGCTAGATCCCCATTCTCCACCAGAAATCAAAACAAAGAACCAATTAAAAGACATAAACTTATCATGAAAAAAATCTTTACAAAATTCAGCTCTACTAATTTTTCTTAAACTTTTGAATTAACCAAGTCATGATCAGTAAGAGAATGGTTCCTCTAATAAGTTAGGGAAATCCAAGAAATTCTCATTTTCTTGATCTAACAATGCTTCAACAAAAGAAGTATGAGATGAATAGGAAGTGGTAGGAATTCCCAAATCCATCCCTTCAATTTGAGGTTCTTGTTGTATAATTACTTCTTGTGATTGGCTTTGCATCACATTTTCTTGTTCTTGTGGAAGATGATGATGATCATCACTTGGGATATTAAATGCATCTTCAAGAAGAAAATCTTGCCAACTAAAGCTTAGTGGTGATTTTTCTTGACCTGAAATTGAGCAAGTTGAAGTAGAAGAAGAAGAAGAAGAAGCAAAAGAGCCTTCATTAAAGAAATGAGCTGAAGCCTCTGCTACTAGCTTAATTGCTTGAAGCTGATCAAGAAGATCCATTGAGTTGTTAGCATCACTAATACTACTATTACTATTAATAATTTTATTCTTCAAGAAACATTCTTGAATTGGTTCCAATTTAGGGGGAACCAAATAATTGGTATTATTATTATGATAAATGTTTGAAATTCCTTCTGCTGGTTGGATTGGAGATGGAAATTCCTCTGTTTTAGAAATGAAAGCATTCCTCAAGTCTTTAGTTAAAGACCCAATTCTAGTTCCATATTTTGGAAGGCAACCAATGTTTCCATAATCAGCAAGAATCTGAGAAAATGGCTTATGAGTAACAGGATCTATTCCCATTTCAGAAAGCTTCTTTCTTAGTTTTGTGTTCCAATAGTTTTTAACATCATTATCTGTTCGCCCTGGAAGTTGTTGGGCTATGATCGACCACCTGGATCACAAAAGTGGAAATTAATTAATCTCCATACCAGAAATACTTAGACATATGAATTTATATGTTTATATAATATGCTCCTAAATTAGATGAATAATGAAAAAATTTAATATCTAGGATTAAGAAAATAAATTGCACACAAAACCCACCTGCTACCTATGGCTGCATGAAGCCTGACAATGAGCTCTTCTTCTTGGGGTGTGAAGCTGTCATGCTTGAGATCAGGCCTCAAGTAATTAGTCCACCTAAGCCTACAACTCTTCCCGCATCTCCTAAGTCCTGCAAAATATATGCATGTTCATATGTATGTAGTTTTCACAAGAAAATTTTACTAAAAGCAGCTCTAATCACAAAATTAAATTGTTATCATTCAAGTCCAAATTATGACATGAATCTTTGTTATAATCATTAATTTATCTAATTAAAATTCGAACTCGCAAACAGAGATGACTCTAAAACTATTGAACTTAAACTCATTGTTATATTAACTAATAAAATATCGAAAATGTAATATATAAGCATAAAAATAGCTTTTACATATAGCGTATCTAATAATTTATATAATTAAAAAAATAAAAAGTGAGGATATGCCTTAATTTTCTATTTTCATCTCAATTTTTTATTTTCACTGTAATTTTTCATCTCAATTTTTTATTTTCACTGTAATTTTTACATACAAAAGGAGAATGGAAATGGCAAACCTGCTTTCTTGGGGAGGGCAGTCCAGTTTCCTGTCCCATGCTTGGAGACATAAGCAAGTATTTTTGCATCTTCCTCTGCTGTCCAAAGACCTCTTTTCACAGTCAATTTGTCACAACAAGGAGGTCTCCCCATGATATGTCAATCTCACCCTGCATTTTATGCAAATTAATAGAGATGATCATTTCATCATAGAATTAATATAAAACAAGAAAGAATTTTGATGATGATCTAATAACCTTGAATAAGCCTCTTTTTAGTTAGCAAATGCTTTGCCCTTTGATAGAGATAATAGAAATTTATCGATATGAAGGAGGAAGAATTATATAAGTTTAAAGGTTTAACAAGTGATGAAGAGGCAATAAAAGCATGAAGCTATTGCTCTAATTTAATTAACTAAATTATGCATGATGTATACAAATCTTTTATTCTTTCTTTTTTCTTTATAAACTCAAATATGCTATTAGTTTCAAAGAGCATTTGAGTCAGGTTTGAATTGGGTAAATTTTCTGGTTTAATTTAGTGTTAATTTAAGTCAAAAATAGCATAAATTATTGATTAACAAGATTAATTAGTTGCTTATGTGAAAAGGAAATGACTTGTGTTTCTAGTTAATTTCTAATAATTCACAAGTTTGATAAGAGTAACTAATTTATACAGGGGATCAAACTAATTTAAGAAATGATGATGCAGGGCACCCATTTAATTAAGTGCATGTACTAATTGTGAGTTGTAACCACAACATAAGCATGATTAATTTATATAGATAAGCACGATTAATTTATATACAAATAATTAAGTGTGTGGCTGTAAAAACTTGAAACTGATTAGAATCTACAATTCTGAGTTTGTCATGAGGTTTTTTTTTTTTTTTTTTAGTATTGGAAGGGATCCGAACATGAATCAATTGTACAAATGATAAATGCACTTATTGTTAAACTATATATTGTTGTTTAAAATTAATAATATGACGTAATTATCATTCGCATATATGTACATTGAAGTCAATTTTACTACTGAAAAGTTAATATGATTAATCGTAATTTCATACTTTGTACTGATATTATTTATATTTTATTACTTATCTTATGTTTTTTTTTAAATATTTTAATATATATGTGAATTATTATTTATTAAATTTAAATATTATTTTTGATAATATTTAAATATTAATATAAAAAATAGGTTTAATTACAAAATAATTCATAAACTTTGATCAAATTTGCAATTGCAGCATGAAGTTTTAATTTTGGTAATTCGAGTTACATTCTTTTTAATTTTTGTAATTTTATCACCGGTTACGATTTTAGTTATAATTCAGGTGGTCAGATCTGACATGACACTTTTTTAATATTATTATAGCCACATTAGATAAAACATAAAATTAATAAAATAGTTAATTGCAAAAAAATTCTTAAACTTTTACGAATTTGTAATTTTTGCATAAACTTTTAATTTTGACAAATTAAATATTAATTTATCAATTTTTTGTAAATCTATCATCAATTAGTTTTCATGCCAATTTTCCAGTAATCTTATCTGACGTGGTATTTTTTTTTAATAAATATTATAATCACATCGAATAAAACATTAAAAAAAAAAAAAAAAGTGAATCAAACCATTGCCTTGTCAAGTCAATTGCAACGATTTCAACCCTAGAACATTAAAAACAACCAAAAAACGTTGAAAATAGGTGAGTAATCCACCTTTCAATTCACTTCACTAGTTAAAAACTTCAAGCAAGAAGTAAAATCCATTAGGACAAAAAAAAACATAGGATTTGGAAGTTTTGATTTTAGATTTTAATTTGTTTATGATGAAACGATTTCATTTCCATCCTTCAATTTTTATTTTTTTTTCTTTTATATTTTATCTGACGTGGCTATAATATTATTAAAAAAATGTCACGCTACTAAAGAATTGGTCTGAAAAATGACTGATGATAAAATTGCAAAAAAATTTGATAAATTAATACATAATTTGTCAAAATTAAAAGTTTATACAAAAATTGTAATAATATTAAGAGTTTAAGAATTTATTTGTCATTAACTATTCTTTTATTTGATATTTTATCTGACGTGATTATAATAATATTAAAAAATTATCACGTCAGATCAAGCCACCTGAAATTTGACCGGAATACTGACTAGTAATAAAATTGTAAAAATTAAAAACAATGTGATGTGAATTACCAAAATTAAAAGTTTGTGTTGCAATTATAAATTTGATCAAAGTTCATGAATTTTTTTTTAATTAACCAAGAAAATATATAAATTAGTTAAAAAATAATAAAAAAAATTATATTAAATGCAAATTATTTTTGTTATTGTTATTATTTGGGGAGTAAATTTAGCTCCCAATGCCAATTCTAGTACATACTCAAAGCTAGGAAATTCACAAGAAGAGAAATTCCCAACTCATTGCCTTGTATGTATTATCATTTGTAGGGGCCGGCACATATCTATTCCTTCATGGCAAAGGAATTTCTTATTGGTAATCTTTACATTATAAACATGAAATAAATAAAAATAAAAAAAAGGTACAAGTTAGAGAATTATATTATATTTATATATGCCTACCAAATCATTCCCTACAAAATTGTCCACTATCATGGAAATATACATTATATTATGATAGTCACTTTTTTTTTTTTTTTTTTTTAATTTGATAAAGGATATTTTCATATTAGTTTATTTGTCTATTTAAAATTAAGTTTTTTTTTATTAAAAGAATTTAATAATATATATATGTGTTTAACAATTCTATTTATATATTTAAAAATTATCTTTTAAATATTAACCTGAAAATCAAATCCCTAAAATAATAAATCTGAATATATATAAATCATATAACAATTATGTCACTTGGAAAACATAATTTCTTTAAAATTTTTCAAAAGAAATCTAAAAAAATCCTCCTTTCAATGATACGTACCATCCCATAGTGCACAGGTCAAGAACTTGAAAGATTTTGCCAAAAGACAACTATATAAATGGATACCACTTAGAATATTATCTAATTATAAACTTTATTATATAATTAATACACAAGAATAAGAATATATTGTTCCAATTATATATTTTTGTGTTTGCTCTTTTAACATGTGGCACACAGCTAATCCAAGTTGTTGTATCCTCTAAATTAATTTTTTTTTTTTTTCACTTTCTAGGGTAAGGGACGGTATATCCTGCCAAACTATAGGATATAGTTCCTTTCCTCGGGGTAGGAATGATAATGGGACGGGTAATTTCTGTTTTCTGCGGAAATTTACCTCAAACGAGGTGGAGATTTCTCGAATTTTATCCCCATGAGAGATATAATACATAATGCAAGTGACATGTACAAATAAATATAATATGTATACACACAAATAATTTCATATTAAAATTAAATAAATGATAGTAATAATTTATTTTAATAAATAATAAATAAAAATTAATTTACATATTAAATAAAATATAAAATAAAAATAATTTTAATAAATAATTAATTAAAAATTATCTTATATATTAAATAATATGAAAGAAAAATAAATTCACGCATAGCACAGATCACAATCTAGTTAATATATCATTGTAACTAGTGGCTACTTTCGTGAGATATATAATTAAATGGGATAAGAATTAGATATTTAATTTAACAATTTAATTAAGTAGCAGTTTTCAAATTTATCTTCTTCAATATTAAAAATTTTAAAATAATTTTTTCATTATACAAGCAAGTAATATATCACAAAACAACTTCTACGTATATTGAATACTAGAACAAATAAATAAATATTAGAAAATTAATCAATACATAGGAGTTCAATCTAGGGGTGAGCATGAGATTTGAGGATCATGACTCGAACTGAATCCCCAAATAAAAAAATAATGGGGGAAGAAAATTTTCGAGACCCGAAAAATAATCGAACTAGTGTAAATGTATTAGGACGAGATCGGGAATACATTGATCTCCGTATCGAGAATCGAACCAATTTATAAATATTTATATAATTATAAATTTATAATATATATTATATATACTATTACTTATACATGTATTTATATTTATATAATTATAAATTTATAATATATTTTATACATATTATAAATTTAAACATGAATCTTTGAATATCTGAATCGAATCGAATCAGATCCGAATTAGAACCAAATACTCAAACCGTATTGTACCGAATTATCGGGACAATTTGGTACATATATTTTCTCTAAATAAATTGGAACTGGTTCTTTAATAATCAAATCCCTGAAATTTTGTTCGGTTCAAAAATTTTCAAATATCTAACTTTATTCGAACCATGTTTACTCCTAGTTCAATCACTAATTCTCTTTTTCATCTTAAAATAAATTACTCTTAAATAAAATTAACTTCCCTGTCCACTGTGTATATTTGACTTGGATACAAGATTTAAGTTCGAATCCTCTTTTCCTTAATGCTAAAAAGAAAAAAAAAAAAAAAAATCAACCTTAATGATTAACTTAATTAAGAGAATTTGATTTTTTTATTATCGAATAAAATTCAATTTTTTGAGCCAAATTATAAATAAAAAATTTTCCTTATACACAATTCCCTAATTTGATGTGGATGATTTATTTTTAATCGTATTAAAAAAGTAGACTCAGTACGTTGTATAAAAATTAATTCGTGATATTACTTTATTGTTATATAATAATAAAAAATACTTTTTTAATGTACTACTTTTTTTTTTTTTTTTTTAATGTCCTTTAACCCACTACTATGCATTATATTATAAGATTTACACCATTGAATTTGAACTATGAAACAAAGAAATTTATGAATGAAACTTAGTGACAATACGTTTGGGTGGGAAATGCACTAAACTCCACTTTTATTTTATTTTATTTATTTTACAATGGAAAGATAAAACCCCACTTTATAATAAGGTGATAAAGTGTGACTATCGCTTTTCAACAAAAGCAAGGTATTGACATCATATTATATTAAGTTGTTGTTTTTGAAGTATCAAATTACACACTTACATTATTTAAAGTATCTCCATTAATCTTCCACCACTTTCAAAAATTTTAATTAGTAGATATTTATAAAATTAATTTAATCCATAAGTATATTTTTTATTTTTTATTGGCATGATTATCATTTTAAGTTTTAAATCAATTATCAGTATTTTTTTTTCTTGTGAATTCTTTAATTTTAATATAAATGAGCTAATTTTTAATAAATTAAAAAATTAATTTAATATAATAGATAAAAATTGATGTGACATCGTTGACAAAAAAAAAAATAATAATAATAACTATGCATTCAATGTATATTCTATACATGAAAGTTGAGAATTGGATCAAATTGATAACATTAACATCAAATTCAAAATTTACCCATCACTCATTTACATTATGTTTGGGAAGAGGTAAGGTAAAGTAAGATTTTATAAGGTATGGTTTTAAAAAGTAAGGTTTTTAGATGGTTTTGAAAACCTTACAATTTTTTATTATTTGGGAGAAATATATGGTAAAGTTAATTATCATCATATGTTTGGGAGGAAGGTAAGGTATAGTAAATTTTTATAAATATCCTCTTGAATAAATGGTAAACAATTTGACATATATTCAAATTTATTATTATGTTATTTATTTTTTAAAATGTTTATATTATTAAAGCAAAACTTTGAAAATCATCAAACAATTAATTATAGAAATAAAAATTCATAGATATTAATATATTATTATAAATATAAAAGTAATATAGAATAATAAGTAATAGCTAAAAGTTAGGCTTTAATCAATTGATACACTTGAACTTTCAGCTTAAAGTTTATATTTAATCAAATAATTGTCTTGAACTAAGCAATTGCTACAGAAAATAAAAAAAAAATCAAAACATAAAAAAAAAAAATACAATAAGAGAACAAAATTTAAAATGAAAGTTTATCTTCATAAATTATATTTAATCTACTCTTAAAAAAATATATATCAAATACATTACAAGAAAAAATGAGAAAATAAGTGCTAGTTCAAAGTTCGACTTTAATAAATTAATTCACTTGAACTTTCAGCTTAAAATTCATATTTAATCAATTAATTATCTTCAACTAAGCAACAACTATGCAAAATAAAGAAAATGAAGCAAAACATAAGAAAATAATACAAAAAAGAAGAAAAAACTCAAAATGAAAGTTCATCTCCACAAATTATATGTAATTCTCAGTGAACAAAAAAAATAATTAATCAAATATATTACAAGAACAAAAATAAGAAAATAAGTGTTAGCTTAAAGTTCGACTTTACTTAATTGATTATATTGAATTATTGAATTGTTATGCAAAATAAATAAATAATATACAGATCTAACAAAACAAAAAACATATTAATCTAATAAAACCAATGTTATTAAAACTTAACCGGAGGCTGAACCGGTTTTTCTGTCGGTTTACAGTTTGAATGGTCTGACTGATTCGATTTAATTTTTGTCATTTTTTTTTATTAAGTTCAAAACGGTATCGTTTTGTAAATTTCGATTCGACTTATTCACCGGTTTTTCCATTTTTTTTCCGGTTCGGACTATTTTTCCGGTTCAATAATTTTTCGATTTTTTATAACTTAAAAATCAAATCAGTAACCAATTTTCGATTTAACTAGTCCGACCGATCGGTCCAATATAATTTTAACAACACTGAATAAAACATACAGATCTAACAAGACAAAACATACAAATTTACTCATGCATGAAAATAAACGTGAACTATCGTAGACTTTTTAATTAGATTAATTACACTTTTGCTTTCTAAATTATAACTATATGATTCATTTTTATAATCAATTAGAATTGAGCAGGAAAAGAAAAAGAGATGATACATGGTGAAAGATGGTTGGCATGTAGCAAATAGGTCGGATTAATTTCTTGTTTCTTGTCTATAATGCTTAAACTATCAATTATCAATTAATTATGTCTAAACGTGAAGGCTGGTCAATTTTGAAAGTACCCAATATATGCTTCTATTGTTTATGGTTTTTTTTTTTTTTTTTACCTAATCCTTTTGTTCATGAATGATATTTTTTTAAATATATATATGTATTTCAAAATCTAATGATTAAAGAAATTTTATCTTAAATTTGGTGCATTAGTTTATTCATACACTAACAAATAATAATTACATACCATTGATTATAATTAAATTTTCAAGACTAATAATTTTTAATACATAGACGGAATATGAAGGTATACCTTTGATTCGCTTAGGAAAGAGATAGTTTTTTTGGTTTAACAGTGACGATCAGTTGTGAGCAGTTAGCAGCTAGCGGATAGCGGTTGCAAATAATTATAGAGTGTTTAATAATTTAACGGTTGAAATTAGATTTAATTTGTAAAATGATGAATATTGATGTTATTTTATTTATTATGATGAATTTTAAATATATACAATTAATAATTTAATATTATATATAAAATATATTAATAAAAATAACTACACATTTTGATTAATTTGTATTTAATTATGTGAATGCATGTAGATATTAAAATATTTAAAAATCAAAATAATGATGTATATATTTGTTATTTAGTATTATTTTCATAATTATTTTAAATTTTAATAGCATTTTTTTACATAAGCTAATTTTTGAGTTTAAAAGCTATAAACTCTAGCTTTTGATATAAAAGTTAGTTTTTAATTATAATTTCAAAAGCTAACAATTGGAAACACAATTGTTGATTTTTATTTTATTTTTTCCAAACGCCATGTGTTAGCAGTTGGATGTTTAACCACCGACCATTGGCTTTCAAAATCCAAATCAAATGGGCACTTAAACTATTTTTGAGCAGTTAGTGTGCATTTGACATTACGGTTAAACTATTTTTCTCAAAATGAGTTTACTTTAGTTAAAGTTTAGAAAATTATGATTGAAAAAGGTATATATTTTTTTTATTTTTCTCAAATTATGGTTTATAAAATCAATTAAAAAATTTTAAAATTAAATAAATTATCAAAACGTAATTTTGAAAAGCAGGTATAAACTGACTTTTAATTGATGCATAAATTGATTTAAAAATACCTCTAATTGACTGGACTATATATATATATATATATATATATATATATATATAAAATTCATTATGAGCACATATAATTTTAAATACTAAACATCAATTTAATCTTTTTTTTTTATGATTAAAATCTATTATGTATGCAAAATTGAAATTCATAATTTCATGATAATATACTCTAATATTATTGAGTTATTCCCATTATTAGAATTTAAAGTTATTTAACAAAATAAACCACTTGCCAATAAAAGAATCAATGAAGAAAATAGAAAGAACCAACTTATAATCTCATTACTAATATATAAGAAATTTCATCACAATACAGTTTTAGACTTTTAGTATATTTCATTTCATTTGTGCCCTTTTTAGAAGGTTGATGTTTAACCTTCTCAACTGTATCTTTCAGAATATCTTATCTTTCTTATAATAAAATCTCTCTCTCTCTCTCTCTAATTATTAATTTTTTTCTTAGAAGGTATATATATATATATATATATATTATAAAATGCTCAAATTAGTCAGTATGAGTCCAAGAGAAGACATTTTCTTCATTACTTACAAGGAAAAGAAAATGGTGGAAAATACATTTTCCTTCACCTGCAGGCTGCAGCCAATCAATTGGTAGAATTTTAATTTATTTATTGCTAGAAAAGAAAATGGTCCATTTTAAAGACTTCCAATTTTCAATCAATATCAATATTACTATCTTAATCTATATGTGTCTTTATTGCTGTGGGATCAAATGAATTTATTTATCTTGCTAATTGATGACATCTTAACCATAAAAATTAAGTTTTTTAAGTAATAAATCTTGAGATTAATATTCTTTCAGTTATCACATTAATGATAGAATTTGACTCAGAGCAAATAGCCAACTTATTTGAATTTTCCTTTTCTTCTGATCCAGGAGTCTTTGAATATTGAATTTCATTTGCTTTGACTTGTTCTGATAATTATTGTTAAAAAAAAAAAAAATCTTGTAATTGAAATGGGATTAGCACTCTTTAAGTAATTCATAGTTTATTTGTATGAAGTTATATAATTTAATTTTAAATTGCACTAAATTAAAATAAAATTCTACATATTAATTTACTCCTTACCTTATTTATTGTAAAAGGAAATTCTTTTGAAAAAGGAAAGAAACATATAAAATTGGAAAAAAAATATATATAAATTTTATAGAACCACAAATCTATATAAAAACATTAAAAGAGGTCGGTAAAAGCGCTGTAGATAAACAGTAATTTCTCAATTAATTTGGTGCATTTGAAATGTCCTGATTGCCCTGGATTTCTGCTTATCCTTACCTGAAACGGCACCGTTTCCCTCTTTTCTGGCATGGATTGTCTTCTTTGCCCCTTCCTCGTAAATAAATAAAAGCCAAGTGTATATGTTATTGAAGAAGTAGCTGTCTGTTAATTGCACGGTGAAGGTGACACGTAATATTTGTAGGCATCGCAAACCTTTAAGACTCATTGGGACTTTTCCATTAAATTAAAAAAATAAAAAAATAAAAATATTAATTAAAAAATATGAAAGAATGTGAATAATCCCACCCGAAATTTAAAGATTAATTAAACAATAAGTACAGTATGTTTCAAAATTAGATTCGTTTTTACTTTCGAATATCAATAATATTAAATTTTTCCTCATTTATATTAAAAATATATATATATTATTATAATTTTTAATTTAATTTTGTATAAAATAACAACTAAAATTTTAAATCGAGATAAAATAAACAAAAACAACTGATATAATTAAAAAATATAAATTAAAAAATAAATTTATCTATTAAGTGAATTTTTAACTGTAATAAAATGCAAACTAAGACGTAGCGTAATGATATTTCCCTTTCCCCTGTCATAATCCATGTTTTATAACAGTGTTTTGAATTTTCCGTTTAGCTATTATTTTCATTTTGAACAAAAGAAAATTCTCTTCTCTCTCTCTCCGTGTGTCATTCACATTCCTGAAGCAAGTTTAAAATGACCGACTCGCTCAAAAAGCTCCATGGAATGAATCATTAACCAAAATAAATAATAATAAAAAAAAAAAACAACTCTCCTTTCCGTTTCAAATCCTCTTCTCTCTTTCTCTCACTTCTTCTTCCCTAGCTACGCGTTTTTCCTGAACGTTGATCACCTAATTCATTCTGATTCTGTAGCTTCAGCTCTATCTCTATATTACCCTTTTTTTTGTTTCTTCATTTTCTCCAATACCCAGATTTTAGTTTATCTCTTTTTCTAAGAAATTAGGTTTCTTTTTTTCTCTGTCTTTGATATTTTGTCTAAATTTGTAATATGAAGAGGGGTAAATCGGAGATCAGATTGGATAAATTTGACATGTTTGTGTCCTTAAGCAGGCAAAGATCGATTCAAATCCTGATTGGTGTTGGTTTTTTGTATATACTTCTTGTAACTCTAGAAATTCCCTATGTGTTCAATACTGGTTTTAGTGCTGTTTCTCAAGAAACCCTGACTCGTCCTTCTCTGCTTCAAAGCGAAGAGGATTTGCACGATAAAGATGCCCCAACTCGGCCTCTTCACTGGGTTTCTCATAACTCGGGCCAACCAACTCAGTCTCAACCCAAGGTTGCTAGCTACAAGAGATCCTTCAAAATGTTGTCAGGTTTGAATTTTGACCCGAAAACTTTCGATCCCACTAAAAAAGATGGGTCTGTCGAGCTCCATAAGAGTGCTAAGACTGCTTGGGAGGTTGGGAGGAAGCTTTGGGAAGGGATAGAATCGGGCAAACTCGAGGTTTCGAAAGTTAAAAAGCCCGAGAACCTATCCGAATCATGTCCCCATTCGGTTACGCTTTCTGGGTCGGAGTTTTTGAAGCGAGGAAAGGTGGTGGAGTTGCCTTGTGGGCTGACATTGGGGTCACACATAACGGTGGTGGGGAAGCCAAGGCGAGCCCATGCCGAGACAGACCCAAAGATATCGCTGGTGAAAGAGGGAGAAGAGCCGGTGATGGTGTCGCAGTTTATGATGGAGTTGCAGGGGCTGAAGACTGTGGAAGGCGAGGACCCGCCAAGGATTCTGCATTTCAATCCGAGGTTGAGGGGGGATTGGAGTGGGAAGCCGGTAATTGAGCAGAATACTTGTTATAGGATGCAGTGGGGGACTGCCTTGCGTTGTGAAGGTTGGAAGTCTAGGGCCGATGAGGAGACAGGTGAGTTCGTAGCTAGTTAAGTGTTCTTTTGATGGATAATCGATTTTTATTGGTTTACTATGGCATGCGTTAGGGTTTTGAGTAGTGTTTTTATATGCTAGTGAGTTCTTACTTCTTAGCCCAATCGGCATCAGAGATATTTTATTGGAGGTTTTTGTATTAGGCTTTTCATGGTTGATCAGCTATGATGCACGGAAACTCTTAGGAGGTTGCGTTTTCGCATTTCGGAAATGTTTATTCGTTTCGGAAATGTTTCCTAACTGAAAACTCACGGAAACTTGTCCGAAACGTTTCGGGCACGTTTTCCTGATTTTTCAAAACGTTTCGGGCACGTTTCTGTAATTAAAAAAAGTTAGAAACTCGTTTTCATAAACAAAAATTAGTTTTCAAGTAGGAAAAAAAAGGGTTAGTTTACTCATATCAACCCCTAAATAAAAATATCTACAACTGACTTCATTTTTCTTATATATATATAATAATAATAATTATTATTATTATTGTTATATTAATTATTTTATATATATATATATATTATTTTTACTATATATTTATATATATTTATAAATTATTATATTTTTTGTATATATATAAATTAATATTTATAAATATACCCTCATATTTTTTTATATTTGCGCGTTTCTCCCACGTTTCGTTTCCTATATTTTTTGAAAATACCGTGTTCGTTTTTCCGTTTCTCGTTTCTCCGTTTCCGTTTCCGTTTCTGTTTCCGTCCAACATAGTTGATCAGTAGAAATGTATTAATTATCGGGTAATAACAAGCAAATGTGGCTTGTTGGTTAGTTAGAATTGAGATGTCATTGTGACTTTTTGAGTTAGATGCTGCGAAGTAGGCATGGGAAATGTATTGTTCTGGAGTTAACTTAAGGTGAACTTGTAAATATAAAGAGCTTGTTCTATGGTGTCTATTGTGCCTGAAAGTTAGGGGAATGGATCAGAACACAAAATTGGTATAGGAGTTTGAAATAATTTTATTTGTTATTAAATGGAGGAGAAGGGAATTTAGCTTTTCTTTTATTTTTTTTGTTGGGGGGTGGGGCATGTTGGTTGGAATTTTAGCTCATTCTAGCTTATTTGGGTCCTAGTTTGGTATAGTGGTAAATTTAGCTGTTATGGTTTTAAGTGATTGATCATATAGGTAAGAGGTTTTGTTCTTTTGGAGGACCCTTAAATGTTAGTCATGTGCATTTGAATTAGAATATTGGAATTATGTGGCTGATGGATTGGCTAGGTTATGTGAAGGTTTTGTATTGCATTGTCAACAGAGGAATTTTGAAATAAGCTTTTCTGTAGTCTAGGTCTGGCAATGCCACATTTATCTTTTACTTATCAAAATGAGTGGAGAAATATGACCACTGGAAAATTAACATTCTCTGGAGGAAATCTGTTATTTAAAAAGCCTCCTAAATGGAAGGGAAGTTGTGGATGCTTTTATTATTATTTTTTTTTGTCTTGCTATTTTTAATTGCATTAACGAACATTTCTTTTTCTTAACCAACCCCCCTTCCTCTCTTTCTTCCTGTCTTTGAACTTTACATGCTAGGGAATTGTAACTTGAAGCAGTATAATTTGTTTGCTCATAATATGGTGACACTGTGGGGAAAAAGTATAATTAAGTGTATCATAACTTTTTGAGGAATGTTGCATTTAGAATGTTTGAAAATTTGTTTCCTCATTTTCTTTATGATTTATGAAGATGTGGTAATAGTTCAAAGAAAGTTGTCTGAAAACTGTTTGGGGTTAGTGTGATATATGTAGATTTCGTCCTCCCTCCCTCTCCCCTCACAACAGCAAAACCCCAAAAAATAACAACTTTTCCTCCCATTTAATCAGCAACTGAATAGAACTCACACTAAAGATGTAGGATTTTGTGAATTATAGTTTGTTCCTCTAGTTTATAGTTGGCTGTTGAAATTATTATAGAAATCATGAGAAATTCATTTTATTTTGGATTTTGTTTTAATTTTTTGGATAATTCCTTTTCCTCTTTTCTTTTGTGGTTCCACCGAGTGAGTATTTGTTCATATTGCCTGCAGTTGATGGTCAAGTGAAGTGTGAGAAGTGGATCCGTGATGATGACAATCGCTCAGAGGAGTCAAAGGCAACTTGGTGGTTAAGCCGCCTAATAGGGCGAACTAAAAAGGTGTCTATTGACTGGCCCTTTCCGTTTGTAGAGGAGAAGCTGTTTGTTCTAACTCTTAGTGCTGGTTTCGAGGGCTATCACATTAATGTTGATGGGAGGCATGTCACCTCGTTTCCTTATCGCACTGTGAGTAATATCCTACAGTTGTATTAATCTCATGATAGCTGTGGGCATTTTGTAATATTTTTTGGTTATGCTGACAGGGGTATACTCTTGAGGATGCCACAGGGCTAACTGTGAATGGTGACATTGACATTCACTCTGTATTTGCTGCTTCATTGCCCACGACACACCCTAGTTTTGCTCCTCAGAGGCATTTAGAGAAGTCAGACAGATGGAGAGCACCAACTCTTCCTGAGGTGTCTGCAGAACTTTTTATTGGTGTTCTTTCTGCGGGCAACCATTTTGCTGAGAGGATGGCTGTGAGGAGGTCTTGGATGCAACATAGGCTCATTAAATCTTCTAATGTGGTAGCTCGTTTCTTTGTAGCACTGGTATGTAAAGAATAAATTAGTAACTGTAGTTTTTTTTTCCTTACTAGAATTGAAGGTCATTACTTATTTAAATTTATTTTTGGACAGCATGCCCGTAAAGAAGTGAATTTGGAGTTGAAAAAAGAGGCAGAATTTTTTGGTGACATTGTTATTGTGCCTTACATGGATAACTATGACCTTGTGGTATTGAAAACTGTTGCCATCTGTGAGTATGGGGTGAGTAATGAAATGTTATTATATTTATTAAAAAAATTAACAAATCCCTCTGATATTTATTTTGTATAAAATGGCTTTGTCTTTTCGCAGGTACGCACAGTCCATGCGAAGTATGTTATGAAAGGTGACGATGACACATTTGTTAGAGTGGATGCAGTCATTGATGAAGCAAGAAAAGTTGCGGAGGGTAGGAGTTTGTACATTGGGAACATTAATTACTATCACAAGCCTCTTCGATATGGTAAATGGGCAGTGACTTATGAGGTATGAGTGACCCCATTAATCGTTTTATCCTTTGATCTCATTATATAGCTTTCTATCAGTATGTCCTCTCCAATCCCATAATTTAATATGGTGTATTCAACTCTATGTGAGAGGCCACTGGTACAAGTCATCTGGATTTTATGTGGAAATGCAATGGCCTGTTGGTTGTAATGGTTGGGTAGCATCATACTCATGCTCTATGCATTGGGATCAAATCCCAGCGCAAATTTATACATATGGGTTTGTGTTCTTCAAAAACAAAACAGAGAGGGAGCATTCAATGCATTATATTCCAGGTTTAAATGATGCCCATCTTGATCGAGTTGTATGCATTTTAATGATTATGGATTTAAAAAACTCTCTCCTCCTCTCTCTCCCCTTATGTTTATTATTGTTTGTTTTTTTTCCACAACTAGCTTTAATTTTTTAATGGGACCCATTAGAGCTGTGAGAACTTCAACTTATTTTATACTAATTCTTGGACTAGATTTGGTTTGTAGGAGAAACTATGGCATTGATGCTAATCTGCTGCTTTTTAAATTAGTTGTTGAACTGCTATTTTCTTCTTTCTTTTTGTTTTTGGTGTTTGGGCATCATCTTTGTGAAGCAATGTGAATATTGACATTCCTCTTGCCATTTACTCATTTATTTTATGGTGGTTTCAGGAATGGCCAGAAGAAGATTATCCACCCTATGCAAATGGGCCCGGCTACATTTTGTCCTCTGACATTGCTTGGTTCATTGTTTCCGAGTTTGAGAGACATAAATTAAGGGTAAGTAATTCCCCCAAGAACAAAAGATAGAAGAGTTAAGAGGACAGTTCAACTAATTTTCACTCTACACTTTTTGCAGTTGTTCAAGATGGAAGATGTGAGCATGGGAATGTGGGTGGAGCAGTTCAACAGCTCAAAACCTGTGGAGTACATACACAGCCTAAAATTCTGCCAGTTTGGATGCATCGAAGGCTATTTTACAGCACATTACCAATCCCCCAGGCAGATGATATGCCTTTGGGATAAATTGCAAAAGCTGGGAATACCCCAATGCTGCAACATGAGATGACAATCTTGACGCCTGTTGAGGAAAGGTCGTAGTGCTGGAACATGGGATGACAGTCACAATATTAATTGGTGACTCGATGAGGGGTGGAATCCGATGATGATCAGTCATTGATATGACTATTCTGGAGAAAATCGAGAAAGGTTACTGAAAGAAGTTTTGCAGTCCTAGCAACAAATATTGTATATTCTGTGAAGAAGTTGGCTTAGTTGTTTCTAGGCTAAACAAATGTCAGTTCAAATTCTTTCATTGGTTTTTCTCTCCCACCTTTTCTTACCCTTACTTTTCTCATTTAGCCCTGAGGTTGGAACTTGAAAGATGATAAAAAAGAATAGTAGTTGATTCATACATGCACCACACATATCCACCCTCTTGATCAACAACCTTTACAACCACCAATTCTTTTTAGAAGTGAGCTTCAGAATTTAATTTTTACAGATATTAAATTTCTCTTCGATTTTTTTTTAAATTTTTTATATATTAATAAATTTTAAAAGGACTGAAACGGTTAAAATTTGAATAATTAATTTTTTATGTTACGAAAAAAATTAATTATTAAATTACTAGCTCAATATTGAAATTATTGATTTAATGTTGTTTTTACTAGACTTGTTTAAATCGTGGGCTGGGCTGAGTTTGGGTCGGGTTTGACTTTTTAAGCTTAAGGCTAAGTTCAGTCCAGTTCAGTTATACGGGCCTATTATTTTGACTAAGTTCGGCCTATTATTTTGACTAAGTTCGGCTCGTATTAAGAAATATATAATTTTTTACATGTAAATTTTTCGAGCGGATCTTAAAGAAATGATATTTCTAAATCTGTTAAAAAAATAGTCGGGTTTTTTTGAATTCAGGCTTGGGCAAGCCAAAGGAAAAAAAATGTGTCCAAGTCATAATTTTTTCGGACGGATCAGGTGGGTACCTAAGCTCATGAACAAATCTAATTTTTACTACTTTGACTTCACAAGCTACATCATTTTTTTTTTTTGGCCAAAGTAAATAATTCTCATTAATGAGATATAAAGCTCAAGTCAGTATACATTAGAGTTACAAATCTCAAGGAGATCCAATTAGGGAATAAAGACATGGACCTATAGCCCAAAACAATAATACCTAACATGGGAGGTTTTTACAGTGGGCTTTAAGTCCAAAAAAAAAACACTTATAATTGAGTCTGGTGATATCATAACCAAAAGTTTACAGAAGTTATGAAATTTCTGTACAAACCCTGTTTTGCTATTGCCGCAAGTTACTGAAAGAAGGAGAGAAACATTCAGAATAGCAGGATTACAGTTGAACCAAACCAAATGAACTTGTACTACAAGAGCCAATAGCAATTTCTCCTAAAATCTACAAATCTGTGAAATGGCCAAGGTATGCATGGATCAGTGTTATATAACCAGAGCTGCAATGGATGACATAGAGCTCCGACTCTGGTTGTCGCGATCTCCCTTCCTTTCCACCTCCATCCTTCCAGACACTAAGTCCATAGAAGATAGAGATAATAGGGAAGTCGGTCATAGTCGGGATTTACCATGGTTGTTAATCTTCTACCATAGTATTTCAAAGACAAAAAATTAAAAGAAGCAAAAGAAGAAGTAAACCGGACACTTGCGAGAGACAAAAAGGATCCAAGAACCTTAGCCAAATTATTTGATAAACTAAACAAAGTATAACTACAACCAAGAGAAAAAGAAAAAAGGATATCTCCTCATTTGGCCAGAGTAATTAGAGGGAAACCTCAGTTGAAATTCTAATGAAGGGAGCAAATAGATCTAGAGAGAGGGGAGAGAAAAGTTAAGAGTAAGAGATTTTCCATACAAGTTTCAAATTAAAATTTTATTACTACTATAAAAAAATTATTAGGACTGAAAATATAAAACAACATATAATATATTTATGTATTATATCATTAGTAAAATATAATGTAGTATTTATTATTTGTGAACAAAGATTTTATTTTAATATTAAGCTTATGTTTGGATAAATAATTTAGAGCCACTAATTAAAAATTTGAAATTTTAACTATTATTAATTTAAAACATTTAATAATAATAGTTAAAAAAAAATTTAAAACATTTAATAAATATTTGAGTTGGAATAATATTATAAAATTATTTTTTTAGAGATATAAAATTATTATTTTTAAATAAATATTATAAATTATTTTACAAAATAGACAGCTCAAACCAAACCCCACGTTCTCCTCATAAAAACCTTATAAAAATGAAACGTAGGAGCAAACAATAAATAAAATGATTAAAATTGTAGACTCTGTACTCTGCACTCTCTCTCTTACAAGAACAAATAAAAATGGCGGACTCTTACTGTCCAGACTGCAAGCGACTCACGGAGATAGTTTTCGATCACTCCGCCGGCGACACCATCTGCTCCGAGTGCGGTTTAGTTCTCGAAGCTCGTTCCGTCGACGAGACCTCCGAGTGGCGTACTTTCGCTAACGAATCCTCCGATCACGATCCCAACCGTGTCGGTGGTCCCCTCAACCCTCTCCTCGCTGATGGTGGCCTTACTACTGTTATTACCAAAGCCAATGGCTCCTCCAATGAGCTTCTCTCTGGCTCTATAGGGAAATGGCAGAGCCGTAGTTCTAATCCTGATCGCGGTTTGATTCAGGCTTTCAAGTCCATTGCTGTCATGGCTGATAGGCATGTATTATCTCGCTCAGGATTTTTTTTTTCTATTTTTCGTTTTTTGCGATCTGCAAGTACGATTTTCAGTGATAAAAATGGTAAATTTGATTAAATGCATTCACTATTTTAGTTCAATTTGGCAGTAGAAATTGAGGTTCAATAACACATTTGATATTTAAAAGATTGAGATTGAATTGCTAGACATTGCATTTAGAAATTACATTTAGTGCTTAATTATGTGTTGAGATAACATTGCAAATCCAAGATTTTTTGTGATCTATAACATGAAACTATTTTTTGTATGTTTTGAATTGGTTTTGAATTGTTATGTGTTCCTGATGGTAGTAATTGCATATATTAACTCATGTAATCAATGGGCAATGCCTGTTTCAGGTTGGGACTGGTTACAACCATAAAGGTGCGTTGGTTTTTGTTACCTTTTTTTTTTTTTTTCCTTTTTCAAAAATTTGTATATTTGCTGTTATTGCAGTTGATCATGCAATGTGTCATTCTGTTGGAACACAATGTCCTTTAATCATCTGTTAAAAAAATGTCCTTTAATGATGGAGACTGGTGTTTTTCCTTTTAAATTATTGTTCAATTGATGGAAAGTTGGTTTGGACTGAATGTCAATGTGCTTAAGGAAAATATAGAACAAAGCTGTCTTCTTCCATGAGCAGTATGGTCAATAGTTGTTGTATTAGGATAAAGAAGGATAAGAAAGAGATAGCTTGATGTCATTGTTTGTTACAGGAGGAAATTTGGTCTAAATTAAGTGATTGAACCTAATGTCAAGTGGTAATCAAGAAGCACTGTGCATTGACCAAAAAGGGTGGAAGGACTACGTCTTTAGAGATGCTTTAAGAATTAAGTGTGAGAGTAAGACTGCATTTTATATTAGGTCTAGATGACTCTATATTCTCAAGTTGATGATTTTGCATGACATAAGAGACTTGACCATTAGTACAGGGAGGTGGCACTTAAAGTGGCAAATGCTGGATGCTAATTCATTTTAATGTAGCTGCCAAAATTTGATGATGCCTGGCTTTTTTTTTTCTCTTACATGCTAGTTTTATTGCAATTCATATCCAGTTCAATGTGTTAAATACAGATTGCATACTTGTTCTGCAAAGCTGTTCAGTTTGGTTGTCATAAAATGCTAAGTAGAAATAGTATCAGACACGATGATGCTATTTAGATGCAGAATTTCATCTTGATATGTTGAATGACCTATGAAGTAAGACATAGAAGCTGTTTCCTTTCCTGAATTCAAATACTTTTCTTCTGTCACCATTTTATTATGAGTATATTTAATGATTTATTACACCTCTTATTTCATTATTATATCTAATTCATGATATTTTGCATGTTAATAAAATTCTCATTGTTGTATTTTAACTAGTTCAAGCATCCTTTCTCTATTGTGATTTATCTTTTGATTGAGAATGTTCATCTGCTATAGGTTTTCTATCTTTTATTTTCTTCTTTTTTTATCGTAAGGATCGAGCTAATGAAATATATAAGAAGGTAGAAGATCAGAAACCTCTGAAAGGGCGAAATCAAGATGCAATATTAGCTGCTTGTCTCTATATTGCTTGTCGACAAGAGAACAAGCCGCGGACTGTAAAAGGTTTACAACAATTTTTATTGCCCCTCTTTTAGCATTCAGTTGGGTTATTTTCCTCTCTGTGCCTGAAAAATCTCAATTTGTAATGGCTTCTAGAAATTTGTTCTGTTGTCAATGGAGCCACAAAGAAAGAAATTGGTCGAGCAAAAGAGTTTATTGTGAAACATCTGGAGGTAGAGATGGGACATTCTGTGGAAATGGGAACTATACATGCTGCAGACTATCTGGTGAGTTTGTTCTTCTTTACTTTCACACAAGCTTGCTTTGTTGTACTGTACTGAATGCAAATCTTCAATTCACAGAGACGATTTTGCTCCAACCTTGGAATGACCAATCAAGCAGTTAAGGCTGCTCAAGAAGCAGTCCAGAAATCTGAAGGGCTTGACATAAGGTTAGTCTTGGGATGCTTAGCGAAGATTGACATTGTTATTGTAATTTGGTAATGTTTTTCATATATCTTTTACACATTTTTTAATCCTAAATACTGTTTGTTTACTGTTTACAACTTATGATAATTTGAAGATCTCACAAGTGTGCATGTGCAGCTCAGTCCATTAATGACGTGCACAACTACTTGTTGGTTGATTTCAGGCTTAGTAGCACTGGCTATCTTTTTTCTTTTGCTAGGCACAAGTAATTCATTAAATATTTTACCCATTGTTTTATCTTTAATTAAATAGGTACTTTCACACTGGAACCATTTATACCTGATTGATAATGTAGGTATCAAAGGATCAACTGTATTTGCAAAGTTTTGCCCATAGAAAATAAAACCAGTTCTCATAAGTCATATTTGTACTTGTTTTTCTTAGGTTGCCCGTCCTGGTCTTCTTGATCACAAGACCCCCACTAGATCATATGGTTCATTGCTCATTTATTTCCCCCTCTTATGATAGAAATATATTATAATTCTTTGTTCATTGGCATATTCTCTTCACTGTTTGAATAAATCTTCTAATTTTGTTTGAATAATGAATAATGCTTTCCCTGAATGAAGTCGGCAAGGGAAAATATTGGAGGAAAAATATATTAGTCACTGTTGTGTGGGTGACTGAATTCAATGCAACATTAATTCCATTTTCGAACATCAAAGATGATGCAGGATATATATGGTTTTCAACTTTGAAAAACAATTTTATGTTTTTCCTGCAGGAGGAGCCCAATATCAGTGGCAGCAGCTGTTATTTACATTATAACTCAACTTACAGATGATAAGAAGCCTCTCAAAGGTGAGAAGCTATTAGTCCTGATAGCCATCATCATTTATTGAAAATGTTACTGTTTTATGGTTGCAGATATTTCAGTTGTGACTAGAGTTGCTGAAGGCACAATCAAGAACTCCTACAAGGATCTTTCTCCACATTTGTCACATATAATACCCAGCTGGTTTGCCAATGAAGAAGATATCAAGAATCTGCGTCCATAGATATGCTCAGAAGGAGACTGACGGTTATACTTCTGTTACAAGGTGGGGTTTGCCATGGAAGAAGATTTCAAGAGTCTGGCATATCCATATACATGCTAAGAAGGCGACTAACTGTTATACTTTTGTTACAAAATCGAGTTTTATGATGTTTTTACAAAATCGAATTTATTCCATTTACCTTTTCTCATCCCGTACATAGAATAGGCTTTTCTTTCATTCTGTATTCAACATTAATATTTAATGATAACTAGTCGCTGGCCCGCACATTGCGGGGTTTTATTTTAAATTATTTTCATATAATTATAATTTAAATTATAAATTATTCTCATATAATTTTTTAATACATTTTTTTATTTTTTTATAACATTGTCCTTTAATTAAAATTTGCTGTGATGATAAAATTTACAATCACAAATGAGATCATATATAATACCTCGATCTTGAGTTTGTGTATATCACTAAAAAAATATAAATACAAAGAATACCAACTAAAAATTTAAAAAGGACTAATTCAACATTTCCTATATTATGGGCACTTCAATTCAATGTTGTATCAATGAACAGTTAACTACTATTAGTCATTAAATTTCTATTTTTTGAAAAATCATTGTAGTTACACCCAATTCAGATCACAATTCATTAATGCACCGCTTAATTGAGTTATATTAATAAAATTCAATTAATTTAATAATAGAATTTATCTGTTTGGAATAAATTTTAAAATGATCAAATTCATTTGAATTACATTGTTTGGAATAATTAAAAAGTAAAAAAGCAAATAAAGTGGCCATTATTTGTAGTGGAGTATAATTCAAAATTTCAAACCGAAATTATTGATATCATTATTTGTATTCTTAATTCATAATTTTGTACATATTTAGTTTTATCTCAAAAAATAGATAAATAAAAAGAATATAATTATTTTTCTCATTTTATCTTTATGAAGAAAGAGTCATGTTTAATTTAAATGAGAATATAAATAATTAAATAATTGAATAGTAGATATTATTAAATAATTGAATTCTTGTAATTAAAATCATTTCATTTTGGCATGATTTCATTTCTTTTAAATACATAAAAGATTTTCTCCAATAATGCTTAAATTATATAAATAATACTTCAAATTTGGTCGTGGCACCTGCTGGATCAAAGGCAACAACAACCAAGTGGATTATCATCAGTGATAGAATTAGAATTATGTGCTAGAAAATGAAAAGCTCCATCGAAAAAGATCTCTTGAACACATGTCTAATGCAATACTTGAAATCTTGAATGTGAATCATTCTCTAAATATTTATTTTAAAAGTGAAAATCTCAATTTTAATTTCTTTAGAATTATCAAAAAAAATATATATGTATATATATTTCTCAATGAGCTTTTCCAAGCTATTGCTATTTGATGTGAAAAACGTGTAAAAGAAAAAAAAAATAAAATTAAGTCAACATTGGTAGGCAAAATTGGTGCCTACTGCCTACTAATGTTGAATCTTGGTATTTTATGGTTACAGCGCAAAAACATTTGGAAGGGTTGAGAGCCTATATAAAGGCTCCCTTTCTCCTTCCAAAAAATCATCTCCTCTATTTTAGTATCTCCACATTTGTATATTTGTTTTAATAATCCATTGTAATTTTCTTATTATTGGGTGATCCCTCTCTTTTGTTACAAAAAGTTTTGATCCTAATTTTGTAACTTGTTGTTTGATATTTTGTGTAAGAGAAGTTAAGAATATTGGGTGTATTGAATTTTGGGATTGAGAATTATTTTCTCTTTGTCTTGTATCACCTTTGAGTTATTAATGAATTTTTATCTCTTTCGCTCGTGGACGTAGGGTTACGCCGAACCACGTTAAATTTTGTGTTCTCTTTATTTGATATTTTTTTATTGTCCAATCTTATTTATATAGCCAAATAAATTAAACACTGTATTAATTCCCAACACTATTAGCTTATAATCATCATTAGATTCATCATAACCAAACCCCCATATATAGGTTATAATTTGGTTCATAAATGTTAGGTTGAGGCAATGCTCTAAAATCTCCTGTTGTTGGGTTTCATAAATAAAAAAAACTCTATGCTCATGTAACTACCTATGCATATCAAACTAATTGATACCATGCATAAAACTGAAAACTTGTGATATTTGCATTGTTCAATGGAAAACTTGAGATTCGTCAATGCATGATCATCATTGCTATTTTCTATTAGTGCTTCATAATCTAGTGATTCACAATGAGATTTAAAGAAAACCATAAATATGGTTTCGGATGAGTTATTAGGTTTGCCATTGACATATCTTTCAACTTATATCAAGTTGAGGTAATATATATATATATATATATATATATATATATATATATATATATATATATATATATATATATATATATATATATATATATGTTACTTTAATTAACTAATATCAATAGAAACATTGTATGTCAATTATGTGTGATCTGATTGATTTTATCATCTTTTTAAAGGTGTGAGAAGTGAAAAGTCTAAATTCGAATATATCAAACTACAAAGAATTATTACTAATTTGATGAAAGATATTAAAAGAGAGTGTTACCCTTATTATGCAGTTTATAATGTTATTTCGACTCATTAGATCTCCCTAATATAAAAAATAAAAAAAAATAACAATAGAACTAATTACAATTATATTACCTACTCAAAATGCATCTCATAAAAGTATAAAACCAAGGCGAAAATATCTTGCAATAGCTACTTCATGATTTGACCCAAAACAGAGAAGAAAGTTTGTTTATAGCTATATATGGTCGGTAACTTTTGAGTGGCCCAAGCTATAGATCTCCAGTAAGCTTTTTCATTGGTCATGATTCATCAAATCTGTGAGTCTCTTATGCCTTTTTTTTTTTTTTTTTTTTTTTTTAATTTAATTTTTGAAACCTAAAGCTGAGTGTATATATATATATATATATATATATATATATATATATATATATATATATATATATATATATATAATAATTATTGACGTAATTTCATAAAAAATTATTTTTAAAATTTAAAATATTATAAATGGCGAGTTTTGAGTTTAACAATTTCTTGATTCATGATTTATTATATATATACATATTTATTTGGTAAAAAAAGGCAAAAACTTCAATCTTAATCTTATCATGTTGAGGGATGGAAGGACCAAAATTTAAGATAATTTGAATCTCGACCAATAAAATTTAATACTAGTTAGTTGCATTAATCTTTGGTTAATTTTTTTTAAGATTTTATATAACTGTGATTTTTAAGTTAAATATATTAATGAGCCTTTGATTTAGAAATCTCTGAAGATGAAAGGCCAAATTTACCATGTATGTATATATTAATGTTCATCTCCATTGATTATTGAGTGTTAAAATTGTAGGAACAAAAACACAATTTTAAATCAAATTTGATAATATATTTTTTTTAATTAAAGTTCAGAGGCTTATTTAAATGTTAAAATTGAGATTTTTTTATTAAAAAATTCAGACTTGAGAGACTTCTTTGTATGTAAAGGATAAGATGCAACATGTTTATGTTGGAGTGGCCTGCTTATATTAAAAAAAAAAAAAAAAAAAAAAAAGGTACTTTATCAAAGGAATAAAATGACAAATGGTAATGACTTACGATACAAAATCAGAGATTTTTTTTTTTTTTTTAAAATAAAAACCAAAAGTAGCTTTACATGATCCACTACTTATATTTATTTAATCCATATTCATAACCTTTTTTTATGGGACGCCAGCCATGAATTCAATTCACTCTTTTTATTTTGTTGGATAATCAATACAATTCATGTTTTTCATGTGCAATTTGGCCACACTTCATCATTCTGGAGGCAGGATTTCAATATCTAATTTTTTTTTTTTATTAATTATTATTATTATTATTATTATTATTGTAAAATATGAAAATTATTTTTAAAAAAATTACCATTATTTTATAATTTATAAATGATAAATATGTGTTTATCACCCTTTTAATTTATATTTGACCTTTCTTGATTTCAATTATTTTACGTTTAAAATTGAATTGCATCTGGTTGAGTTTTGGTATGATTGAGATAACCTCCCAAATCAATTGATTTGGCCATTGGAAAATTTGCCAAAAAGTAGCTCCTGATTCATGAGTGTAATGTTTGACTAGGGTTCATGTACGGATTCATTGTATTGGCACAAGAGTTTGGGTTTTTGGGTACAGGTTTGATGCGTTATAGTGAATATTATTGGTGATTTTTTTTTTTAAATTAAATAAAAAGACTTGCCAAATTTAAGTTGGCTATAAATCTTATCATAGTTGTGAGTACTGTATTTTTTTTTTTTTTGTTCGAATAAAATTGATTTTGATTTATATTATGTTGGAATATGTAATTGGTCTTCTTTATATTGTTGTAGAATGATTTGAAAGTTTTCAAATATTATCTGTAGTTGATTTTATATTATTATTATATAGACAAACTTTACCAACTGATGTTATTATATATTACAATTATATATTATGGTACAAACTTGGTGGTTAATTTCATAATTATTTATGTAATTTTAAAATTTATATTATTTTTTCATAAATTATGTTTATGATGAATATTGCATAAATTATATTTATTTTAATATTTATTCTTAATAATCAATTATTAAATAATAAATTTTTCCCCAATTAAAAAAAAAATTATTGATTCCTATTCCGAAACTTATGAAAGCCAAACAACTTCAAATAGATCCGCAATGAATTAAACATGATGAATATATATTCATTTCGATTCTGATACTAGTCTTTTTTTATTTTAATTTTAGATTCTGACTTTAAATCAAACAGACCCTAGATAATAAGCTTTGAGTTAATAGAAATTAATAAGTAATACACTTTTTTTTACCATTTAAACAAGCTCATAATATTAAAATATATTTAACTTTATAATCAAATATAGATATTAAAGAGGTGTTGAATGTTGATGTTACATAATGTAGAAAAGTTGGGGATAGGAGAGTAGATAATTTGAATTGTGAGGAAGAAGAGAAGAAAATAAGAAAAATAATGGATAGACAGAGAATGATATATTGGAAAGTGACAAACAACCTTCCAAAGAAGAAGAAAAATAATTGGAATGTACTTAAGGCAATAGGTACACGTGAGTGATATGACTGGACCAAATTTGTCCTTTTTTAACTGATGAAAGTGACAAAGTCAGATGAAGCAGTGGCCACGCCATTGTTGATGTTGATGTTGATGTTGATGTTGATGATGCTCACCCTTCTGCCACTGTTAATCCCTAGCTATTAGTCTCTTGTGTATGCCCTACCACCACCACCACCACCACCTCCACCTCCACCTCCTCCACCACCACCATTTTTTCTATTTTCTTTTTTATTTTGTTTTCACTTGCTGATGGCTTTTGTTGTGGTTAATTTTATCTATTTGACTATATATTTGATTCGGGTCCTTCTTTTCATTTTTAGTAAATCTCACAATGAATATGTTCTTTATACCCATTAGTAAAATAAGAATTTGTTTATTATTGCTCAATGAGCTAATTTCATCTAAATCTTCAATTAAAAAATTAATGGTGTTAAAATAATCATTATAATTTTTTTTTATATTGTTATTTAAACTGCTGTTGAGAAAAATATTATATTAAAAATATTGATTAGAATTAAGTTATTAAAATTTAATTTTAAAGTAAATTTTATATGTTTTAATCATATATATTTCAAAATAGTTAAACAATATTTAAAATTACTATTATTATTATTTTTGTAAATTACTTTCAATATTATCTAAAATTATACCTTTTCAAAAAAAAATATTTTTAATTTTAATACCAAACAAACACTATATTAAAAATTAGTAATTTTTTTTAAAGTGAATTTTATATATTACAATAACATTTCTATTTTTTTTTCTAATAATTTTTGAAAAAACATTCTAACTTTAAACAAACTTCAAGTTTTTAAATTACTGTTTGTAAAATTGCTTTTTCCTTTTTAAATCATTAGGTGATAACCTCTTAATTCAAGTGCCTAGTAGGCTTTGCAGATTGATTTTTTTTTTTTTTTTTAATTTTATGCATTAAAAAAATTTAAAATTAAAGAAAATAAGTTATAATGACTGTAAGAGAGATTATTGTTATTTTTTGGGGGGAGTTAGTTACATTCATGAGATGTCAATTTTTTAATTAACAAAATCTTCTGATGGGTATTTTGATTATGGCCTAATGAATTAATTAATGATATGAATTTTTTTTTTTTTAATGATATGATTTGATACTTTAGAAAAAGAAGAAAAATCATTTGCAGAGAAAAGTGCCATTAACAAACTTTGTCAATTGCAGCCGAGTGGGGCTAGAGAATCTATTCCTCTTCACCCAATAATAATAATTAAACTAATTGATTATGATTGTAGGCTCTCTATGTTTCACTCTCACATGTAATAATATTATTACAATTACAATCACTAAGAAATGTAAAATTATAGGTTTAATCTCTAATCAAAATTTAACAAAAATTATATAATATTATTTAGAAAAAATTATATTACTAGTATCTGATTTTTTTTATTTTTTATGTGTATAGTAAAGTAATTTCTATTTACTCTATTGCATGCCAATTTGTTTACATAATTATTTTTAACAATAAAAGGGAAATTGATTTAGTTGTATTTTACAAACCTGAAAATCTTTTTGTTTCTTTTTTATTTTATTTTATTATTTTGCCTATTTCACCTTTTGCTTTGATCAAAATCTAATTCAATATGGTTGCAGCCAATTAGAGACAAGTCCTTCTTTTGTTTCTTTAATTTATTATGGTTTGGTAGTTTGATTACTGACTGTATTAAACTTAGAGATATGAGAAATTTCTCTATTCATCATGTAAAGAGACAAGCTAATGATGCAGCACATAGTTTAGTTAAGCTGGTTCGTTACAATTCTAGTTTTTATGTTTCTTTTGTGCCTCCTCTTGCGATTAAAGAGGGGTTGTTGGCTGATCTTCTTGATTCTTAATAAAGCCAATTTTATTATAAAAAAAAAATTTCTTATGGTTTCACTTTCTTTTTTTAGTTTCTTTTATTTTGTTTTACTACTTTTTTTTTTAATTTAATTTTGGACGTCCTCATTTTTTTAAATTAGCACTGAAAAACTCGCTTTTATTTTCATAACTCAATTTTTTTTTTTCATTTTAGCCTGCTGTAAATATAATAAAATTACATTTTCTATTATTTCTTCGGACCACTAAAAAAAATGTTTACTTTTTAAAATATCTATAGAACTTCAAATTCATACTAGATTTAATAAGATTAGACTAGTAGAACACTAAATAGTGATAAAACTCTAAGCAAAGCTTAAAAAGGCACTAAATGAAAGAACAAAAACTCCTAAACTACATTGAAAAAACTAAGAAACAAACTAAAAACAAAAGGAAAAAAAGAGCTATAAAAGGATATTCAATTTTTTTTTTTTTATAGAATTGAGAGGATATTCAAATATGAATTTTTATTAGATTATAGATATTTATTATTAAATTATGTTTGAGAGGAAATTTATTTATTTATATTAAATTTTATATATTTATAGTAAAATTATCTCCAAAAGTGTGATATTATGAGTTGTTATATATTGCATTGTAAAAGGTATTATCACAATCACAAATCTTATGACAAGAGATGACCTAAATTTGTTCTATGACTGTATTGCTATCAATCAATTTTGTTAAAATTAGACAGGTGATTGTACTGATCTCTTTATTTTTTTTGCGATCCAACCGTTTGATCCGTCAATTTAACTTAATTCATCTGTCATTTTTCTTTTTATTTTTTTAAAAATTTTATTAAGTTTAAAACGGCGTAATTTTAGGTAAATTTCAATTCGATCAATTCAATATTTTTTCTAATTTTTCGGTTCAGACTGATTTTTCCGATTCACAAATCATCCGGTTTTTATAACTTAAAAATTAAACTAGTGACTTGTTCCGATTTAACTATCAGTATCACATATGCATGAAATGAAATGAACTTATAAAACTCAATTATTTTATGTACTTTGGCAAAATAATAATAATAATAAATTATTTGATGTACTTGAAAATTGATGGTAGCTGATTCAGATTCATATATACATTCACTGAGTGGCTAGTGGCCTCCAATTTTTATTATTGGAAAAAAATTTAGATCATTCAACTTGAAAAAATTTTAAAATTAGTAAAATTTTGAAGTTTCACACCTACCTTTCAGTGTATTTCACTTTTTATTTAATACTTTATTAATATGATAATTATAACAAATAATAAACAAATTTGAAAATTAAATTTGTATCCTCCAACACCTCTTTGAACCAAAACTTGGTTGGCTATGAAACTACACCTATCTACAGTGGATAAACCAGTGCCCACAATACTGAAATTAATTTCCTTATTCATAGTTAATAAGGAGCCAACAGCAAGGGTACATTTTCTTTGAAAATCAACACCAACAGTCCTTCCATGTCCTCTCCATGAGCCCATTGCCACTAGTTTTCTTGCATGAAACGTGGCCATTAATGTCCTAATTTATTTGGATATTTAATTGATTTATTAATTTGTGATAAGACTTTACATTGCAAATGTCATTAAATAATATCCATTATATACTTGTATGTAAATAGAAAATTACATCTAGTGATAGAAGAAAGTCTTAATTTTTTAATGAAATTTTTTTAAAAATATTATAAGTTTTGTCATATTTCCGTTTAATATGATATATATATATATATTAGTATATTTTTATTAAAAAAATAAATATAAGAATTGTATTAATAATTTTTTAAAAATTGCATCCACTTATTGATTGGATACAATTTTTAAAATTTTTTTAATATATATATATATGCAAGAATTTTCTTTTTAAGCACTGTTACAAAGTTTTGTAACTCTCATTAATAACCCTTTAAGAGGGGAGGCTTAGTGTTTTTGAGAGGACATCCTATCTATTGATAAGTCTTGATGCATGAGATCTCAAGATTTTAAGTTTGACGGGAGTAAATTGTGGGCATTAAATTGATTTGTTAATTTGTGGTAATACTTTGCATTGGAAATGTTATTATATAGTGTTAGTATACTAGACTGGAAATAGAGAACTATATAGTGAAAAAACAAAAAAAGGGGGGCAGGCTTAGTCGGTGTTCTTGACTCTATTTGTTACTTTTTTTAGGACCACAGTCCAAAGGATCCCACTAATCAAAATGACACCAAAAGTATTCTAATTGAATTTGACATGTATCCCAAATTAACTATATGTTCAAATTTTTTTAAATATATTTCTTTTAAGTAAATACTAGTTGCTACTTATTTTTTTAACTTAATTTAATATACTTTACCTACTCTCTCTCTCTCTTTGCTTTTATATATTTTGGCTTGCTTTTTAAATGTAAGCTCTAAGAATAAAAAACGAAAAGAACCCATCAACATTCTTGAATTTATCCTTCACAAAATCAAGAACAAGAAAGAGAGGAAAAAAAAATTCAAGAAAGAATGATAGTAGCACCACAAACAATGAATGAGATGTTGACAACAATGGGCTCAACAATTGCTAGTTTGATGTTTATTTGGGCTATATTTCGCCAATATTGCCCATATGAAGTTCGTAGATACATAGAAAAATATAGCCAAAGAATCACGACTTTCTTTTATCCTTACATTAAGATATCAATTCATGAATACACTGGGGATCGTCTCAAGAGAAGTGAAGCCTATGCAGCTGTTGAGGCCTATCTTAGTGTCAATTCTTCCAAGTTTGCCAAAAGACTCAAAGCTGAAATGGGTAAAGATTGCTCTAATTTAGTCCTTAGCATGGATGAATATGAGAGGGTTACCGATGAATTTCGGGGAGTTAAAGTTTGGTGGATTTCAGCCAAAGTTGTTTCACCAAGCCAATCCATGTATTCTCAACAAGAAAAAAGGTATTATAAACTAACCTTTCATAAGAATTATAGAGATATTATCACTGAGGCTTATTTGCAGCATGTGGTTAGGGAAGGCAGAGAAATTAGAGTTAGAAATAGGCAAAGAAAGCTTTATACTAATAGTCCTGGCTATAAGTGGCCCAGTTACAAGCAAACTATGTGGAGTCATATAGTTTTTGAACATCCTGCTACTTTTGAAACAATGGCTTTAGAGCCTGAAAAGAAGCAGGAGATTATTGAAGATCTTGTTACTTTTAGCAAAAGTAAAGATTTTTATGCAAGAATCGGCAAAGCTTGGAAAAGAGGGTATCTTCTTTATGGTCCTCCAGGGACTGGTAAGTCTACTATGATTGCTGCAATGGCTAATTTGTTGAATTATGATGTTTATGATTTGGAGCTTACTGCAGTGAAAGATAATACTGAGTTAAGGAAGCTTTTGATCGAAACGACTAGTAAATCCATTATTGTTATTGAGGATATTGATTGTTCGCTTGATCTTACTGGTCAGAGGAAGAAGAAAGCAGACAAGTGTTTGGATGATGAGAAAGAGAAGTTGGAGAAGGAAATTCCTAGAAAAGAGCTTAAAGAGGAGCTAAACAGTAAGGTTACACTTTCAGGGTTGTTGAATTTCATTGATGGGTTGTGGTCTGCTTGTGGAGGTGAGAGGTTAATTGTGTTCACAACCAATTATGTGGAGAAGCTTGATCCTGCTCTGATAAGAAGGGGTAGAATGGATAAGCATATAGAACTTTCTTATTGCAGTTTTGAAGCGTTCAAGGTGCTTGCCAATAATTACTTGAAACTTGAAGCACACCCTTTGTTCGAGGAGATTCGAGGGCTAATGAAGGAGACAAATATCACACCTGCTGATGTTGCAGAGAACCTCATGCCTAAGTCTCCATTAGATAATGCTGAGAAATGTCTTCTAAACTTGATTCAAGCCCTCGAGGAAGTCAAAGAAAAAGAAGCAGAAGCTCTAAAAGCAGAGAAGGAAGAAGTTGCAGCTATTGAAAAGGAAGCGAATCAAAGAAAAACAGAGAAGGAAGAAGCAGCTAATGGGACAACAGAGTACCCTGTCAAGATAGATCCTGCTCAGCCACGAGAGAATGGGGATGCTGAAAAATTATTGTGAACTACATTATTGTATTAAATATTTTGCCAACATAAATTTCTGGGCACAGGATTTAAGTGAATATTATAATGTAAAAGTTTAAAAAATCTGTTTGTACCCACATGCTCATTTTAGACCTAAAAAACCAACTCTATCATCAAGTATTTGCATATTCATATTAGATGATACAAACAACAGAATCAGTTTCGTCTACATCAGCAACAAAAATTGCATCAAAATCTCAGCTTTTCAATCCCAGAATGATGGAAATTACAATATAGAAAGAATGCTGAACTGATTAATCAAACATTGGTCATCAATACCATTTGAGGGAGGATGGTCCATTACATACTATCCGAGTTTCCAACACCCAATCAATATATCAGCAGACAAAACCAACCAAAATTGACATTGGTCAAGAACTCAAGATGCAGATTGCTGTCGTCACCATGAACAATTAAACTACAGGGCTTGAACATCTAAAAGCCAAATTTTTCAGTTACAATATCAGTTAAGGTTATTGTACATTAATTGGATAAGATAAAGAACTCCCAACGAATTCTCATTCACCCGTTGTAGGTTTTCTATGAATGTAGACATACTAAAAAATGACTACCTAATCTACATAACTCTCAGCATCAAGTTGCTCCCTGCTGCAAATCCTGAATGAATTGCATCAGGCTGTTGCTTAACTTACACCGTGGAAGAATTGTGACCGTAATTTCCTCCACAGGCTTATCACAAAATTTATATTTTTCTTTACTATCGTACATTGAGCTTTCCCTGAGAAAACGATAAACCTTGTTTTCCACTAGAGAGGGAAACTTAAAAATCATCTCTATCATCTTTCATTATTGTGTTTGGACCATCATCAAAACCAGAGCCCGGAGCAAGTTCGTTTAGATCTAGGAAACGCCGCTTTTTTACACCCTCAACTTCATCTTGGGCAGGGCTATTTGACTTCTCTGGTGGCTGATTTTGCTCTTTCTCTGATGCCTCAGTGTAGCCTTCAACAGGTTGATCAACTTTCATATCTTGGTCTTCATCATCATCATCATCAGAATCTTGGCTTCCAGCTGAATACTCAGCATTCTCGCTAGCATCTGAGTGTTCAACTGAGGCATTTGATTTCTCAGGTTTCATTGATTCTGCTTCTGATTCTGACATATCATATTGCCGGTAATTAATCCGGTTTCTAGTGGCCCTTTTACTGCGTCTTAAGCCTGACTGGAGCTCATCGACAGACCTTAATTTAGTTTCCCTCCGTGTACGGCCTGGCAACTTCTTAAATTTCTGGGGCTCGTCACTATCTTCACTGATACTTAAGGAATCTTCTTCTTCCTCTTCTTCCTCCTCATCCTCACCGTTTTCTTCATCCCACCTATACTCCTCATCCCCTTCAGAGCTGCTGGACGGCTTCCTCCTCTGTTTACGTTTCCTCAAGTATTCCTCATCATATACAGCTTCTCCAACTATGTCATCATCACTATCAAAGTCTGCTTCATTATCTGAAACCGCTTCAACAAACTCTTGTGCTGAATACCGTTGAGGTCTCTGCCTTCGCCTATTGCTGCAAGCAATAATGCAATGGTAAGTTTATGTGCAACTTCAAGACAGCAAGAAGTTGTGAGACTCAACCTACCTTCGATCCAATAATTCAGTTTTATGATCTTCATCGAAATCATCATAACCAGGTGAATCAGGAGACGTCAAATTGAAGGTACCATGTTGAGAGGTGTGTGAAGGGCCACTCCATTTACCATTTGTTGATGCTTCAGGTTTGACAATACCGTCTCTTCTGTGAATAGGCTCTGGGGATGGTGGTTTCCGCCTATCAAAAAAGGTAAAGAAATGAGAAGGATTTAACACATCCCATTGATCCAAAGCTAAAAATGAGTTCCTCCCAGGAACAAAAACTAAAATGGAAGTAATACATAAAAAGTAATAGGAGAAATATATAATAAAATTCTTACTTCGTTATTTTAATAGCCTCGTTGATTGACCGGTCATAATCATCTGCAAAAACATTTCACCTCCATGATCAGATTTCATATATCCATCAGTACATGAGAATAATTATCATTGCAGTAGAAACATTTCTCTGACATGACATGGTCATCAACTAACACCACTGTCTGAAAATGAAACCTAACCTTGCTTGTGTGTTTAAAAAATTGTTCTTTATCTTACCAAAAGTATAAGTTACAGGTTTTCTGTCGCGAAGGGAGCGTCCTGGTCCAAGCCCATCCACACTCAAGAAGTTATCAAGAAGTAGAGCCTGTCTGTGTTGCTTTTTCAGCAACCTTTCTTTTCTCTGAGCAGACAGAAAAAGCAAACAAGATGATTTCATTATAGAAAAGCAAAAATTGACACCATATACAATCAAGGAAAAAAATGCAAGTCAAGAAAGAAAAAGAAAATATTTCAGTCAACAAGCAATTTCTAATACCTTATGAACCTTCTCAATATCAGGAAGCATGTCATTCTTTAGCTTCTTCCCTAATGAAGCCTCTGTTCTATTTTTACTTGTAAAAAGCTTCTCCTGCAGCAGTAGACAGACAAGGCGAAATGAGGAAGTACACTCAATACTTGAGAAATCTTCAAATATCATGCCAGCAGCAACACATTTGAAATTCTTAGAAATCTCATTACACCAAATGACCATACAGAACAAAACCAGTTTCTTTGTCACCAATACGCAGATAAAAAAAGTCCTAAATACAGTTGTGTACAAAAGGCATCAACTAATTTGCCAAATGGTACAAAATTTGTCAACCACAATGATGTTGCACTCCAACAACAGCTCTCAAAATAATTAAAAAGCTATTCACATGTAGAATGACCAGATCAATTATTAGCATGTTATGTTCATCCTTTTATTACAACTGTATAAATAATTGAACAACAGGCTTCAAAAACAATTCAGTACAAATAAACATGGCTACAAAATCTTAATGAGTTTGAATTCCAACAGCTTAACCCCCAAGAGTTCTTATACCAACTAAATCAAAAAGGGTTCACCTTGCACCCTTTAGTGTCTAATTTATTTATTTATTAGTGAAATAATTAAAAAATGAAATTTATGTGCATATAGTATGTATGCCAATATTTATATAAAAAAACGGTTGGCAAAAGCAACTATAATATGACATGGAAGAAACAGCTAGAATGCACAGAAAACTAAAATTTTTTGGTAGAAATAATAATGATTAGAAACAGATCAGAAAAAGAAAATCTGGCCTTGAAGAAAACAACTCCACCAGCAAAGAGAAACCCAAAGAATTATAGATTTTAGGTAACCTAATCTCAACTTGCATTCATTCACAATTATTGCAGACATCCTGATATGAGTCTGGAAATTCAACTTGCAGCTAAAAACGCTGAAAATTAACTTTCTATGTTCCATGATACGGTCATGGATGTCTATTCTTGCTTAAATATATGTATGTATCTACACATGCAAGTAGGTTGCATGTATGCACAACCTTTTCAATCTCAAATTATGTCCTCCTGGAATTTTGATGGGGCATTAACATTACCTTATTTATTTACCGAAGGTTAAAGATACATACTCAGAGAACACCACTCAACAGACTGTTCTGAAAAGTTTATCTCAGCTCCATCTTCCACATATAAACTAATTCTTCTAAGGAGGGGGAAACGAAAAAGGAAAAAAAAAAAAAAAAAAAAGGGCATACTTCTTCCATGCCCAAAATTATATAAAACTGACACAACATAATGCCATATGTTATCAGACAAGTATCCTTGATTCTTGGAATACTAATCCGTTCTCCATCAAATCAGTACCTAATATTCTTAATGTCCAGAATTTCAGTTATCCCTTTTCATCAGTAGTTCCAATATAGAATATTAAAGGTGCGACAGGTACAACCTAAACGGAAGGCCATGCGCCCACCATGTTTCATGCATAATCACAAATTCACAATTGTACTTTGATAAATATAGGAATATCAAAAGATAACACAACAGGTTTCTTACAATGAAATGATGGATATAATCAAAACCCACTTCAAACCATCATGCACAAACATTAAATATGTAAGATATAATCTCACCAATCAGGAAAGGTGATCTTTCTAACAAAACAAAAAAATACCACTTCAAAACTAGAAACTAATTTTGATTTTGTGGATTAGAAGATATAAATAAGAACAAAAGAAAGAGAGAAAAAAAAAAGAATCATCCAGATAATATCACTATGTACAAACTTGCATTGAAATTTAAATGAGGCATTCATGTCCAATCTAATCAACTTACGGAAACATCTTGAAATTCTTCGAAATTAGTTGCAACTGTTTCCCACTGGTATGTTGCATTTATAAGGACCTGGGAACCTTTTGCCTTTGCTTTCTTTACTTCAACTTTTCTTATTTCTCGGTATAACCGATGGCCAATTATTGGATCATCTTCATACCTGCACCAACAACAAAATTATAGATTATATAACTTATAAATACACCATGATAACAAAAACTTTACACCCAAAGAAGATCTTGAGTTTCAGTTAGAAATATATGAAATAGATCTTTTACATCTTTTCAAAGTCTAAGAGCACTATGAATTGAATGCTTTATGAGGAGCTTATCAACATTACCAGTAATTAATTCCTTGTGAATCACCACCAACACGTTCTTTACGAAATACCGGAAGTTGAACGCCATGTTTAAGGGAGTTGTCAATATAATTTCGAATATCTTCTTGCTGCAAAATCACTCAGATTTCAGCTCCTTTGCTAATATAAAAATGAAAAGAGGTATAGAAAAAGTTAATGAAGATGCTGCATAAGCTCAGATTGAGAAACCATCTACAGGTTATTTGTTGGAATTATGGATTGAAATGATATATTCAGAATGCAGATGAGAGCAAAATCAAACCCTGGAGAGGAAACATTACTAAAAACTAGAGAAAAGGTTCCATCTTAATTGAAAGTGAGGAAAGGCAATTAGATGTGAAGGAATGCAAGATTACTACAACTAGAAGAATGGAAATCAGTTGAACTGCAAGTGAAATGAGGAAATAATTGCTAGAAGCTGCAAAAAATGACTGCTGTATACTCAACTCAACTCAACTCAACCTTCCTCCAAAAACTAAACAGCCAACTCCTAGAGCGTGCCTGTAAGCATAACTATATAATTACATAAAAAACTGATTCTGAAATGTTCTACAATATTACATCATAAAGAGAATACTTGTGCCAAGACCACAAGGCCGCCATGCTTTCTTATAAAAAAAATACTGGAAAATAACATAATACACACAGGCATAGGCACACATTTATATTGAATATTGCAAGTACATGTAAAATGGGAAGATATCAGATGAGTGCCAACTCAAGAAATGAAAACACTGAGATGGCACACTTTTACACCCACAAAAATGACACAATCACTTGAAACAATTACAAAACAACCAATCAAGACCTATTTGACTCAAATTGAAGGGATGATAAGACATGCCAGAATCCTTAAGACTTCATGCTCTATGAAAATCATAAGATCAATCAACAAATTAAAAAAATATCTTAGATAGAATCAAAGCATATAAGGAGATTCATTTTGCTGCACAGCTAATTTGGAACCAGGATTGATTAGGTTAACTTTCTAAACCTAAATATATCCATCCACGTTATGAATTTAGTGCTCCACTTGATCCATGAATCATTCTTCAATACTCACTTAAGCTTTAATATCAAGAACCATAAAAATGTACAATAACAATACCTCAACACGAATGTCACATAGTGCTTTCAAGATCACCACACGGATCCCAGGATCAAGAGTTTTATACACTTCAATCTCAACCCTAAGAGATTAAAGTCACCAGTATTAGGAACATGCAAAGATTTACAATTAAGAGCATCGTAAGGTACAAATCTACTCACCCATGTGAAGCAACTATAGGAAGTTCCCCATCTGCAACCTGCAACAAGATGCCGAACACATCTTAGCAGTAAGAAGCTGTATAAAGTATCAGTACAAGACCTAATATTGTTAAACATCTGTTAAAAGAAGTACAATGATTGAGTTACCCAATGCCACCAGTCTCTTAATTTTCTGCACAGAACAGTAATCCATGTATCCCGTGTAAGAGCCATTCGGGTAATAGGAGGGATTGCCTGTAACAAGGATAGATCAAAAGACATAAGTATTGCAGTTGTAGTACCACACTACATTTTATTGATCACATATCAATTATCTAGCAGAAAAGGCACGGACGTGCAGCTTAAACTTAATTACTATATTAAAAACACAATTTAGTTAATTAGCAACTAATTTTCATGTATAAACGATCAAATCAGTGCTGTAAACACAGAGACTGACAATTAGAGATGTTTCTGAGGAGTAAACACAATTTAAAATTAGTAACAAGTCATTCCCAGATATTGAAGCCTCTTCTAGAAATTCTCAGGCTTTAACAAATCTGTAGTTGCAATATGGATTTTTTAGCTACACAGAATTCCACAACACTGTCTGAATTGGAGGCAAGGAAGGGTAAGGGAAAAGGAGGGTAGAGTATAGATCTAGTCTTGTTTGGGAGAAGAGTTTTATTTGAGAGTGAAGGGTAACAAAAGGTAGGCTTATCACTCTTTATTCTCCAAACCCACTAAATTCTTAGACCCCAAATTTTAGGGGTAAATGGCCCATCAAAAACAAAAAATAATGTTTTATCTTATTTATTTTTGTATATCTTGGTTTATTTTTTTTAAGAATACGATATTTTTTGTAATTCTAATACTTTACATTAAAATGAACTTTTCCCTCTTCCTCCCAAAGCAAGCTATCTCAATTTAATGTTCACACTTCTGCAGTATATTATTCTACCTATGGTATAGGATTACACAATGTTGGGGAAAACAAGATGACCCAACCTAGCAGCATATGAACTGCTGCCCAACAGCCTACATCATAATATGCAGATTGACCATGCAGTAGTGAGAATCCTACATATACCCAAACAAACTCCTACCAAATGATAGGTCAATTACTTCAAGTAGCAAGTTACACAAACATTGGTCAGGGTAAGAGTTCTACAAGTTTATGACATCTCATCATTCCAATTTAACACTACTCATAGTCTGTTTTGAGCTATGAGAAGTTCCTCAAGTAATAATCACAAGTCACCAGTGCCATTTACCTTCCAAAAAATAGTGATTGTAATCGTGTTACTCCTATATATCATAAATCCAGCCATACTTGTTTGCATAAATTTATGATAACCCACATACTCTATCACTTTAATCACAAACTTGGGAGAAACACCAAAATCTAGATATATCCATTGCCAACACTTTTAGCTTAATCTGCAAAATTGGTGAATAAAATTTTATCCAATTAAATCAGGTTAGCTATGTAACTCCTTATTTATGGTGGGCTCTGAAAGACTAATAATTTCTTCAGGACATATCTAGGCATGCAACCACCTATCTATTACGATTTGCAACCGCCTGGAAGATCATACTGGTGTGGGTCTGGACTGTCTGGTCATCAGAACTGGTAATACCTACCTCAAATCAAACACTCAACAAAACCAACCATTTCATAATATCACACCACAAGGATCTAGTACTAAATATCCGCAGATTCAAACAGTGGTGTAACAACAAACAAACAACATTTGCACTGGCACCAAGCTTCCTAAACGAACTAGTTTCACATCAGCCTGTACCAAAACATTACAAGTTATCTTAAAAATGTGATGGAAACCACCAAATTGGCACCTAAAACATGATACCAAGAGCCTACACCCTCTAGACTCCAATTTCTCTCTCCATGCTTTCTGCAACATTCAACTGCCTAAATATTTCAGAAGGGTGATCCCAGCTAAACCCTTAATTTCATGATCCAAAAACAAAATACATCAGCATTTGACAACAAATTTGACATGTAAAACATATTTAATTTATCTGAGTATCTAATTTCCCACAAAGATGACCTCCTCTTTGGGTTCTTTTTCCTTAAAAGTTTTTCAGTGCAGCCAGCCAAGCAGCATTATGTCAAATGCTCATGTGAAATAAAGGTTACCAACAAGGAATCTATGGCAACAGCTTTCAAAATACTGAAGTGCCATTCATGTTACACTAAGAGATGAGAAAAAGGAATGTCCATAATTGCATCCCCTAAAACACTTTGCACGATACCAGCATTGCATCAGCCAGTTCTCCACTCATCAAAACCATAATCCCGAGTCCCCGCATATCATCATGCTAATTCACTTCCTATGCACCCAAAGTAAAACACTCTGGGCACACTTAGCTCAATCAAACAAGAACTAAAACAACTTGAGTTTGGTTAAATTAAGCTTCTAACAAGTATACATTGCCAAAATGTGAACAGAGCTCATTGTAAACAACGCACAAGAGGTAGAAGTTCAATCAAGTAAAAATGCAAACTTTGGATATGAAAGTAAAGCACCAACCTTTAATAAAGGTATATGTATATCTCCCAAAGTGTCATTAGGTGTAATCAAAGCTGTTTCAAACTCCTCAGCAGAGAACTCAATCTGTATATTCAACAGGGGCCTAAAAACCTGCAAAATGAAGAAACATAAGCCCTAAGCCACCAAAAAGGCAAGTAATTGAAAAGAACAAAGTTCACAACTTTAACAAGCATTAGAAAAAGCTCACATGCAAGAAATTGAGTACGGAAGCTAATTCCCACATGGAGCGAAGGCTCCACCTCGGCAACTGAGCCGGCTCTGGCGGCCCAACCAACGGCGTAATGATCTTACTATTAGCGCTGCATTGCTCTTTCTGCTGCGGTGACTCATCACATCGCTGCTGTTGCTGCTGCTCCTTCTTCGGTTTCTGCTTCCGCTCGATCGCAGCCTGCTGCTGGGCAGCCTGAAGCCTTTCGGCAGCGCGGATAGTACAAGCACGAGAGGGGCGATTACTCCTGTTGGTAGGTGGTGGTGGTGCCGGAGCTGGAGGTGGAGGTTCGTCGTTAGAAGCAGTGGCGGGGTCGTTTTCAGGTTTAGGAGAGTCGTTTAAGGGGATCGGAGATGAAGAGGGTTGTTCACGGGACATGGTTGGAGAGATCGAGAGGGTTTAGGATAGTTAATGTAGGATTACATGTAGAGGATCAAGGGTTTGCATTGGAGAGAGAAAATCAAGAAATTATTTTTAGAGTGAGAAATAAAGAGAAAGAAGAAGAAGAAGAAGATAGAGGACCAAAAGTCCAAACCATCATTGTATTTTTACATATACATGATATATGTGTTTGGTTGAGTAGAAAATAGGAGACCAGAGAGAGAAAAGGAAGGAAAGATAATAGAGACAATGCCTGGGAATTTGGGTTAGATGGTTGGATTTATTACTTTTAACCACTGATTGGTTATTTGGGTTTTAATTTTCTAGTTCTTAATTTTGGGATTTTAACCTAAAGATTGGATTTTGATTTTGATTTTTGTTGAATTTTAACATACTCTGTTCTTCTTTTGAAAATTGGGTGTTTTTAGGGTTGACACTTGACAGAAAAAGACCAGTTTTTTTGCTTTGGTTTTGGGGATTTTAATTTTGATTCGTACTTTTGAAGTTTTTTTTTTTTTTTTTTAATTTCCTTAAAAAATCTCCTAAAATAAATAATAATAATAAAATATTTATTTAGTACTGCATGCAGTTAAATTTATTAAACTTTTTTAGATTGGTTTTTGGGTTACGAGTGTATACACCTTTATTTACTTCTTTCCAATAATTGGCATTTTGTGATATTCTAATTCTTTTATTTAATGAAATATGAAATATTTTGTATTAAAATTTCTTTCAACAAGCAGAGATACTTTTTAGATTTGAGCGAATATAAAAATATTTCTCTTATATTCTGAGTGCATTTGAATTTTTTTTCTTGAATTCCAATGGAAAATATGCACATTGTAATGGAGGGTTAGAAATTCTATCATCAGTAAGTGTGTGAGAGATAATGACATTCACATGTTTTCTTTACTCCAATTGCCAAATAGGAAATTAAACCAAGGAAAACTAGCAGGCAATGAGATGCTATCTTGAAGCTTATAAACTCCGGTTGGGTTATCAATTTTAATACTTTATTAATGATGTATGTCAATATTAACGGATCGCCCTAAAGTGAGCTATAAGCTTGCTCATATATGTATCTTCTCACTTAAATTTAAATTGCTGAAATATAGATCATCCGAGCAGATTGAAATTGGGCTAAAGAATATTTTCGACTTGATCCGTAATTTCCAACCATGTTCTCCACTTTGTAAATGTAAGCTTCTATATTTTAGGAACTTGCTCCCCAAGACAATCTCCTATAAATAACTTTTGACGTTTCATAACACAGATTACGTATACTAAATATTAAAAACTTTCCATTTCTTTTAAAAAGAACTTACTGACTTAAGTATCGGAAAGTTCGTTCAGATAGTTCGTTTGATCTCTCTAACACTCTAACACATTTGTTTTACAAGTTTAATCAGTTCGGATTACACACAATATGAGTTCGGCACTTCTTTGACGTACATCAATTAACATAACTAATACTTTTTGTTATATGATTTTATTTTTTTTTATCAAAATATACTTTTTATGAATATAAATGGAAGATTCATGTTTTTCCTTAATTTTTTTTTTTTTTTTTTTTTGGTAGCTAGCAAGTTTACCACTTAAAATCATAAGTAAAACATATTAAGAAATAAGTAATATTATGCACCATAAAGGGAGCTGCTCTTTCTTTACTCAAAAAATATCAAGAGATAATTTTATAAATTTGAAAGAATCCCTCTTCTCCTATCTTATCCCTCTCGGCTTCCTTATCTCTGTATGGATTTGGGCATTAAAAGAAAATTCAGTTTTTTTGCAAGCAATCTTTGGTAACAAAAACTGTAAAAGCATAGATTTTCATTGAAAAACACAAAAATGGGAGAACACCATGCTTTTTGTGTTCTTTTTTTGGACAAAGCCAAGAGTTTATTTATTATATTTATATGGACATTATTTTGAATTTAGGATTGCATTAAATCCTATACACAGAATATATTAATTAATTAAAGAGATATAAAAAGTTAGACCCAATACCTAACTCATGCCAATGAAACTACATATCCAACCTCAAAGAACAATTTATGATTTATCAAATCTAATCTTGATGTATATGTTAACCACTAGTGGTTAACCTTCCCCATTCTTTCTTTGAAAATGGTTCCCTTTATACCTAATAATATAAAAAGATCCCATCCCATGAAAATTTCACAATCAAACATTCCTTTTTTATTATTTTTTACTCTTTTTTTTTTTTTTTTGCAAATTTCTTGTTAGAACTTGGACATAATTTCACAGCCAAATCATATAAATTTATACATATAAATGATTTGTTTTTTATTTATTTTTTCTAGATCAATTAATAAATTTAATAGTATATTGTAAAAACTTGGCTTATGAAAATCAATTTTTTTCTCTTTAGTCATAATCTGTGCTTATGATATTCCCTGACTACCAGAGTTGATTTTCACATGGGTAGTGGTACGACTATGACTATGAGCTTGATAGCCCATCAAAGTCAGAGAAACATAGAGGGGGCATTAAGCCAGCCTTTCTTTTCAATGCTCAGTTTTAGCCCAGTTCCGCACATATTTTTTTCTTGGGCCCTGTAAATAGTAGGATACAATCTAGGTCTGAGAGCTCGAGACTTCTAGTAATATGAACAAAGTGGCAAAAACATATAATTGAATTGCAGAATAGCAGACAACAACATGCTCTCAATTGAATTACCATAAAATACAGTATTTAAGAAAACATAACATAACAATTAGGAGGGTTAAAAGCTACTCTTTAATAGTCCTCAAAAATGCAGCACTTAAGAAAACAGAACAGAGAAAAGTATATTATACAACAAAACTGGAAAAAGGTGTTGATATTACATACTGCTGTCGTGACATGCTAATAAAAGTTAGATAAAACCCAACAAAATGAGTAACAAAGAAGAGAATAAGATCACAATCCTGTTATATGGTAAATGTAACTGGCCTGCTCGTGAAGGTGGCGACGTGGTAGGACTTGGGCTTGCAACAGCTGTGACATTTTCCTTTGAGCATGTGTAATTGCATCGACTTGGACGAACAACTCTATAAACACCACTGCTGGCTAGAACAAAAACATCCTTGCGGTTGTCCTCTCCAAATGAGAAAATGTAACCCAAAGATGGAAGAGGACTTCCTGGTACAGATGTGCACTGGATGGGAGAGTCCTTTGCACAACTGAAGGGAATTTTGCTGGTGGTAAAGTTACCACTATTTTCAGGGGTTTCAGTGGCTGCCCATACAGCACCAGCGTACAAATCTGCATACAAGTACCTAAACATATAGAACAAATTAGCAAGGTACACATGACAATGTAAAGCAAGGTAGTGGCAGTCCCTACAAAGGTCTAGTCTTTACATATCAGAACCTATAGCACATTGATTTTTGAACGTCTTATTAAGAATATAACTGCTTTCAAGGGGCCACCTAACAAGTCATTTTTGTGTACAACCCATCAATTACTATGGTCTCTCAAAAATCAAAGCAAAAGTACATAGCTTACATACCTTCCATACATGCAAGGATCAGTCTTTGAGCGGTAGAAGTAACCCCCAGTAATTGATGCTGATCCTTCTTTCTTGTTTACTTCAGAGTGGTTGTATCCCATAACTGGGAAAATTGGACTTATGGAGTTTAAAGATGTATTTCCACCGGGTGATGATGGAGGATTATAAGGATAAGGGCCCTCATAAACACGCCACCCATAGTTTCCCCCTTTTGTGATGAGATCCACCTCTTCATACAAATCCTGCAGAACAATAATAAATAAATTTCAAATATTGTCAAGTTAGGCATCTCAAGGATACGTGCATGTGACTTTGATGGGGCTAATGACATAATACATGGCTTAAGCATAAGAATGTAATAAATGAAGGCATTCAGTCATTTTGAAAGGTCCTTGTTTCAAACACGTTCATTTCCCCAATACTTGGTAGACTACATTAATTCTCATGTGCTGATGATATCTTAGGAAAAAAACAAGATAAGGCATTTATAAAATACACAAAGATTCATTTGAACCAATTACTGCGATCACTTCTACTGTAGCTATGCAAGCTAGTTGATTAGATATCATCTACTGGCACTAGAAATGACATTTTTCTAGAAAATGGCCATGGGCACGTTTTCTTCTAAGGAAAGAGCACCAAACACTTTGCAAAATCAATAAAACTTTTTTCCTCTTACAGTTGTAGGCAGTATTTTGATAATTTTACATTGTATTTAAGAAAATTGCCACATTACTGAGAAAAATAACCAATATAAGTAGTTGAAAATCACTCTCTCCTTCAACACCATTCTAATTGATTTCTTTCTCCAAAAATACATAAAAGAATGCAAATCCATCATGGAAGCCAGATCTTCAACAACAGGACTAGCAAAGTTCTAGCTCATTACTTCTAGGGTATACCCATTATTCTTTACAGCAGATTGTTGGGTTAAGGAATTTCAGAACTTTTCCAATTTAAAAGTTCTAGCTACTGCTTCATCTGTTTCTAGCTAGATAGGGCAACAAATGATAGTCTTATAGAACAGTACTGGCATAGACCAGGTGCACTCAATTCACTTAGGACATCCAAAAGGAGAAATTCAAATGTTTCTTTCCTATCTTTAAGGAGACCTAACATGACCTAAGCCAAGAATGAGTGATGTCTATATTGGCTATGAAAGTCATGATATTCATGTTAAAAGTATCTTCTGCTAACCTAGGTCTAGATCTACAATCTATTCCAACTATCTGAGTCCTTTACTACTTAAGTCAAGGCCCAAAAACATAAATTTCAAGTCAACTTCACCATAAGGATTCAAGAAAATTAAATCATAAATTTGCATTAACATCTGGGAAGAGAAACACATCACAGACCTGCCCAACATCTGCACACATGAAGTAGGATGGTCTTTCAGCATCAAAACTGCAGCGCCAAGGATTTCTTAAGCCTAAAGCCCATATTTCTGGCAGCAAATCACTGTCTTCGCTAAATGGATTATCTTTAGGGATAGAGTAGTTTCCCCATAGACTTAGCTTATTAATTTCTTCAGCACCTGCAAAAGTGGTACTTATGAGATCTGAACACCTCTCAACTCATTGCTTAGCTAGAAGTGGGGGAAAAGAAAAAAGGAGCTGCAATGCAAGTGATTTTAACACAGACCAATGCAAAACTAATTATAAAAACAATGCTTTGCAGACACTCACTTGGTATTTTATCAACATCCAGTCGCATAATCTTTCCAAGCAATGATTTCTTGTTTTGGGAAAAATTGTAAGGATCGCCTGCATTACCCGGTCCGCCTCCATCTCCCATCATGAAGTATAAATAACCATCTGTAGGTCCAAAGAGAATCTGTCCTCCATGGTGCGATGTGAATGGAAGGCCCATTGTAAGTATCCTTCTAACTTCTAATGGTTTGGCAGTTGTTGCCTGAAAAAAAAAAATCAAAAGTCAGCTGGAATCATTGCATTAAAATAACACCACAGAATTCTATTTGTACAGAGATATGTACCAAGGAATCCTCAACTGCTGTACCGTTTGCAGTATACTCTGCAATGACACTACTATATTGGCATGGCTGTGCGCCATTGTCAGGAGTCAGCTTTGAAGGATCACAATTCACATCTGAATTACATGAACATCTTCCACCACATCCTGGCCACCTAACCTTGTCACAATTAAATGAAGCAAAGAACCGGCCATTCTGTGCAAAGTTTGGATGAAATGCCATACCCATCATTCCAAATGCACCACTAAAATAAACTTCATCTGTTAGATCAATAAAAGGACTGGACTCATCAATTTCCAGAGTTCCTCCAGATCCATCTTCAGGAATAGTTGCCAACCAAACCTGACCTTGTTGGCTAGAGAAGAATGCACGGTTAGACCCATCTGGATGAGGAACCATATTGAGGTAAGATCCATTTCCAATTTTCTCAAGGCACAAACCATTTGGGGGGTTAGGTGATCCGGTGTTATTGAGTGTAACAGGCTCACCATTGAAACATACTGATGTATCAGTAGATACTCCACCAAATGCATTGCAGAAATCAGTTTTCGACTGCCAGAGATCAGTCAATTTTGTGATGCTGGAATTGACAGGTAATCCAGCTTGCCCTTGTAACGAAGGGGCAAAAGGCGAATTCGATACAGATACATTTTCACATACATCCCATACTTTAGAGCAGAAGTCACTCACTGCTTGGCCAGACTGGGATGAATTTCCTGAAATAGTAGAATTACAAAGAACAGGAACTGGCCGGTGCACAGAATTGATTGTAAATAACTCTGCTGAAAACGGATCACATCTCTGTAAACCATGATAACAAAGATACCAACAGAGTCAGAAAATTCTTCCAAAATGGTCCAATTGTTGAGAGATCATTTGACATGTTTGCATGCTGATTTGCTTTAAATACATATAAGCTATGCTGGCTTAAATGCAAAAATTATTAGATACATTTACCAACTGTATCATACTTCTAATGGAGAACAATGGACATTTCACCATGAATAGCAATTTTCATACTTTATATTGGCCACAACATGAAAAGAAAAAAGGCCTTGAGCCAATTGCTATGCACATAAGATGTCAGGATATCTTATGCAATATTAACGACAAGGAAAGCTTGCTGTATAACAGATTTCAGTTATTTTAGTTCTTCAGGGGAAGATATTGCATTTTAATCCAGAAATCTAAAAGTGAATTGCCGAATACAGGCTCAGTCTTATGTACAATTCTCTTGGAGTGATATAAGAATTAATTATTTTATTCAGTTTTATTGGTGTAGTCACAGAATAGAGAAAAGAAACCTCAATCTCATCAGCAACCAAAATAGTAAAATTTTTCTTCACTCAGAAATGGTATATCACATATCACACAAGCATTTATCAATCAAACAATCTATTGTATTTAGTCTAGGAAGTATGCATACATATGTAGGGTACAGATACAGCACAGCACAAATATTCACACACCATCAATCCTTGAAAAACTAGGATATTATAAAAGCAAAGACAAAACTATTCTATAACTTTCTACCAAAAAAAAATAATAATCGACAAGTTGTCAAAAGGGCATAAAATATATATATGTTAGAAACTTTTTCACTTAATGAATATCTATAGTAAGAATATCAGCCTCCCAATTTTCATTTCTCTCAATATTATCTTTGTTCTTCTGGTTTTGTAATCACAAATCCAAAATATGATTACACATTTGCTCAGAAATAATGGTCATTGGTAAGAATAACCTATGGACATGTGCAGAAAGAGTTCAATACACATCTGGAAGAATCATCAGGTGTTGGTACCAGTCAACCAGATTTGTCCACTACACTGGGGATAGTAATATCCATGCTTCCTAGACCATATCAATGATCAATTACTTTTGGGCTATTAATGCATTAATTAACTTCTAAAAAATTCAGAAAAGGATACTATGCTGAATAGTTTTTACCTAGGAAAAACCATAAATATTTAAGTTGCTAAACTTAAGATCCATTAATCTTATACAACCTATCTGGGTTTGGTTACAACAGTAGTCACCCTTAGATTTGGTTAATACAGTTGAAAAACCTTTAGATTAACAAATAAACAATACTTCATATTCAAGCCATCAAGCACTCAACCTGACAAATTTGAAAATTCAATATGGGTTAGGTATGATTTTTACTTGACAAGAGGATACAAAACTCTTACAGCGCAAAGAATAGATTTCAAGTGAGAAGCACAGCCAGGATCCGAGATGTTCATGGATTGAAATTGCTTCTGCAATTGTGTAACTTCAGTGGAATTGCAGCAGGTGCTCCCATTGTAGGGACAAAAATTCAGAGTGGTGTTCAAGGTAAAAGGTACCCCTAATGCAATAAATTAAAAAGGAGAAAGAAAATCAAATTTTCATGTACACCAATCACATATAGGACACTAAAGTTTTATAAGCACAAACTCAATAAACCTGAAATTAAAACAGTATAAGAAGGATAAGTACAAACTTGAATCAGTGCATAATGGATGAGAAAAGGAAGGATCAGGTAGCAACACTAAGTTAAAAAACAGCACAGCGATGACAAGAAATGCTCCCATCACACCAAACATAGAGAGAAATGCAGATGCTCCACTACAAGAGCCTCCTTTTTGTCTATGCCAAGATCATCTTAAGCAGAAAAACCCTTGGCTTGAAACAGGGTTAGAAGATAAATACTATAATTTAGAGGAAAAAAACCTTTCTGGGGTTGAAAGTTCTACTACTGGCTACCAACTGCTCTAATTTTTTAGTACCTTCATTCTCTCTGTACTGCTGGCCCATGAATAAACTCTTTCTATACATCAGGCTCTCTAAAGTCAGCTTCCAGAAGGGAAATCCTTTTCAAATCTCTTTCCTTCTCTCTCTAGATGTCAATTAAACTTCCACAATGATTTTCAATTCTCTCTCTCTCTCTTTAAAACCCTTTATCTATATCACAAGCTTTTGGGTTTTATTACTTATCTATTTCGGCTTCAAGGATTAAAAAGAACTAGTAACTTTCAATCAAGGATTGGGCCATTGATTGGCCAGCTTTCCATGGTTGACTAACACTACATAAATAAATAAATAAATATGGGGCAGTTTAGTTGAGAAGAAATCCACTTGCTTTCCCTACAATACCAAGTTGGATAAATCTTGGTTGGTTGAATGTGTCCTATGCTAAAATTGATTGTTACCCCACAAAGACAAACCAAAAAGCACACCCATATTCACATTCAAACATCAATAAAAAACCAAACCCACTTGACTTTACCAAGTACAGAATTAAAGAAGATCATTCAGAAGCTATAATGGCATCAAAACAAGAAGAAAGAAACAGACAAAGATATGAGTTGCAAATCTATAATATGGAAACCTTCTAAAATAAAACAAAGGTGGGATCTTTCACATGCTTATCTGATGTAAAATATTAGAATAATAAATGGGTCAAGGTCTAGTCACATTAGTTTAGTGAAAAAGGGTAGCTGTAACTGTCAAGACTTGTGTATAGATTATAATGGAGACAAGAGCTGCCCAAAGGAAGCTTCCTGGTCTGATATGGTTCTTGAAATTGATTTCTTGAAAATCACAATATTTAGTGTTCCAAAACAAGATTTATACAGTGAAAGTGAAGCTAAAGAATCAAATTTCTTAAGGTCTACAACAACAGAAAGAAGAAGAAATTATCCGGTGAGAATGGCGGAGTGGTGGGTCCTTTGAAAGAGGGAAAAGGCCGTTTTATTACAATTGTAATCATTTTATTAAAATCGAAATAATAAAAAAAAATAACTAATTATAACTTCTTCTTCTTCTTCATCATCTTCTTTTTTTATCACTCGTTATCAAATTTAATTTTATTAAAATTTTCATCATTCTCTTTTAAATTGTAAAAATAATGGATATAATTTTGATTAAGTAGATATAATTATAATTAATTTTTAAAATTAATACAAACTAATTTATTTTTAAAAAAAATTGATATGATTACAGTTTTTTAAAAAAAAAAGTTACTAATATAAAGATTTTTTTTTTTTTACAGACTTAGTTTTTATATAAAGAAATTTAATATAACTAAAATATCCCACTAATATTTATTTATAAATAAAATTTTATCTTTAAAATTTATTATTTAAGAGATGAAGTCAGCTCATATGTAATATCGTGCTTGCATGTACATGGTAATTGCTAGCTCACATAGACAAAATGGTCCAATACGATTTAATCTCTACAATTATCACCATATTAAAAAATTAAAAGCATGATTAGTGAAAGAATAAATTATGAAATATTCCATTATCATCATCAGTGCAAGAAATCGAAGGACATGATCTCTCTTCCTTAGTTGACAACCTCATACGCCTTTCCATTTAAGTCTACAATGTATCCATTTCAAGAAATTATTTCCAATTCAATTTCAATATAAAAAAACAATTATCTAATATTAATAATTGATATTTAGAATATGGACAAAAAATAAGGAAAATAATAACATTATGCAATTTGTTTTTTTTTGGCAACTTATTATATTGTAAAAAAAAATAATAACATAATTTTTTAACTTTTGAAAAAAAAGTACTCTAGCAATAAAAGCTTTAATACTCTATTAAGAGGTCCTACTTGAGCGCATTCATAATTTTTTTAACAATTAGAATTACAAAACTTCCCTCAAAAAAAAAAATTACAAAACTTAGAAAAATAATTGGTACACTTAATAACTTTCTAAAACAATGTTTTTGTAATTATTCCTAATTATTTTCTGACCTCATCCACAGATTAATCATCTTTGAGGAGGCTTTCTTCTTTCTGATATCCTTCTCACCTTTTCAATAGAACAACAATCTGAATTAAAAGTAGAAAATAAAAAGTGCAGATGGAAAAGTATCCTAAACACTTTCTATTGAACAATTAGAAGTTTTACCCCGAAAAGGCAACATATAATGGAAATACATCCTTGACGGGTTATAAATCATACGAGTATACATAAAATTAATTAAGTTCTTTTTTTTTTTTTTTTTTTTTTAAAAAGATGCAAAATGAGTAAAAGAAAAGTTGAATTTCAATGCAGTAAAGTTTCCACCTTGCTCCAGGTTAATATATCTACTTGTCCACTTAGAAAAATCACCCCAAATTATCCCCACCTCACTTGTTGGAGGTTCCTAAACCCAAAAATGAAGCACTGGCAATAATGGAGGTTCCTAAACCCAACTAAAAAGATGAAACCAATGCCCATTACAATGACAAATATTTCCTGGTCAAGCCCCTGATCCAGTAGATTAACCTGTACAATTGATTCCCTTTGGTTCCTTTCTTTTTCCCCTATAGCCTGCAACGCTGAAATCAAGCATCTAGGGCGCCAAGTGCTTTCATGTCCTCCAAAAAGGCCGTATACGAGTCATCAATGCTCTGAGTCTTTGGTGCTAACGACAAGTTAGTGGACTCTGGCTTCACAATGGTAGGAGCTGCTGGCCTAATGACAGCTGCTGCAGTTGAAATTGTTGGCTTCGGTTTTGGTTTTGCGACAGCAGTCTCTCTCCTCACTCGAACTGAGGCAGGAACCTGACAGAGACCAAAATCAGGCCACAAGTTTGGAAAAACTATGCAATTAAGTAGAGTTCAACATAAAAAGAGGCTTTTTCTTCCACTGAAATATAAAGAGTAATTTCAATGCAAGGTTAATTAATGGGTGGTCAGTGGTCACATGGCAACTTTCTAGCCAATCCTAATTAGGCACTACATTAACACATAAGCAAGGTTCTGAATTAGGTACGCACAATAATTTTCACATTGTCAAGCCTCCTTGACAATTATTCAGGCTGAGAATCTAGACATTCCAGGCACTACATCATAATCATTTTCCTTGTTCTCCTCTTCCCTACAAACCTCCTTGAGACTAGCTTCCATCCAGTGGAAAATATTTTTCTCTTCATTTGCAAATTGATTGGTCCCAACAAAATCATGGATTCTGGGAAGCCATGTTCAGCAATCTGTATTTTTATTATGAACAGAAAATGGGTTCACACCTGCAAATCTTCAGACCCTTCTATGCTCCAAGATATTTTTAAACTTTTGCTTGAAAGCCTCGAGACAAGTTGCCTCAGAAATGATCCAACTAATACTACACTTTGGAATGCGTGGTTACAGCAGTAGGATAAAAATGGGTGATGCCCAAAGAAAATGCAACCCTAACAATAAATTATCATGATCATATGTCAACATATCTTTCAAACAATTGTGAAAATGATGTGATCAGAAAAACAATAGTGCAACCACAGCATTTCTTTAATTCTACAGTCTCCTGTTTTTTTCTTTACCTTTTTCTTAATTATTTGTAAAGAGAAGACGAGGATGCAATGGGTAACTGATCAGAGAATTGAACTTACCATAGCTGTGAGTTCTGGAGTGTGCTGTGCTAGTGGCCTCTTAACAACAGTAGATGCAGCAGATTTGATATAAGATGGCTTCTGAGGAACTGGTGGCCTAGTTACAGCATCTTCTTGTAAGGTAGGCGGAGGACCAGGTGGAAGTGGTGGCCTCATCATTGGGGGAGGCCCAGGGGGAGGACCATATGGTGGTCTTGGCATTAGTGGAACCATCACTCCTGGAGGAGCCACTTGACCAGGAAGTCCAGGAGAAGCCACTGGTGCCCGCATATTTGGTGGAGGTGGGGGTGGGGGCAAATGTGAAATTCCTGGTGGTAATACATCAGGCTGTAATGTAGGAATCAAGGTTGGCCCTGGCACTGGAGGCTGTTGCCGTGGAGGTGGCGGTGGGGGGACCATTTTAGGGTTATCATTAGTTGCTGTTGGATTTTTGCCATCAGCTTCAGATGAGCCACCTTCAGACTGATTACTGGCTAACTTCAGTGGCATTCCTGGAGGAGGAGGGAGAGCAGTAGGTAACTGAATAGAGAAATGAAGATGTTACTTTTTATATCCGAAAGTTCAAAAAAGGAAAATAAAAAATAACATCTTAGCATTTGAGGAACCACAAAGTAGGTTCAGTTATAGTCTGGTAACTTCTTTTATAACCAAACATCTAATTTATTTTAGTTAAATGATATTCCATTTCATATTTTAACTTTCGTTCAGAAACAAACTGAACCAATTATTTGAATTGGCAAGTACTTGCCAAACATGTTTAGATTTTGAAATTTGCACCAAGTACAGAATTTTTTTTTCCTTCAAATGATGGACAACCAAAAAGCATTTTGTACTTTTAGTCATCCACAAACTTCCCAAAACTCAACATTTCTATGCTTGGATCCATCACATCTAGTGTAATTTCTTCACCATATTTATGTTGCCTTTAAGATAAAGCATTTGCAGAGAAGGTGAAAGCCAAATTCACCTGAACTGCTTCTTTGGTGGATGATTCATCTAACAATGCAGATGAATTTCTCTCCTTTTCACTTTCATTGGTGCCAGGCGGTGGTGGCTGTGCAGACCGTTGGAGGGGTGGAGGTGGTGGAAGTAAGGTGTGACTTGCAACTTGGTCTTTTGGTGGGGGGCCTGGAGGAGGTGGAGGCAGAGGTGGTGGAGGCAGAGACACCCCCAAGCCAGGTGCAGGAGGCTTTGGTGGCATTGGAGGAGGAGGAGGTAGAGGCAAAGCAGCAGGTATAACAGTGTTATCCCCAGAGCCCAATTGAGCGCCATCTGGCAAAGGAGGAGGTGGGGGAGGTGGTGGTGGAGGCACTGCTAAAGCATCCTCCTCTGACTCTGTCATTGAGGATGATCCAGCAGCGCTTGATGAACCAGCAGCAGATAAAGGAATCCGGGGCCCTGCAAGTCAAAATCAAAAGCAAAGTCAACAGTCAACACCAAGAGAGAGAGCACATAAATCAAGCTGAAAAGTGAAGAGGGAATAAAAAGACCTATGGATGACTTATACATAGGGGGCTTTCCTGGTGGCGGGGCCCCAGTAGGATTCAGTGTAGGGTGATAATAGACAGAATCCTGCAACCACAAATTTGGCGAATGTAAGATCATGAGAAAGGAAAATAGGACTAAAGTGGTATTGAAGTGAATCAGATATACTTCAGGTTTAGGGTGCTTGACTCTCTCTTCTTCTTCTGCAGATGTTCTTCTTCGAGGTGGACCCAAATGACTGCAATTAAGGCATACTACAGTTTGTCAATAAAACAAGAAGTGTTAAAAATAAAAGGTGTGCGGGAACAGACAAAAAGGAAATAGAAAGAAAGTCCAATTTACCTGAACATGACTGGGGTCTCGCCCTTCTCCTTCATTTTATCTTCATACTCCTGCCCAGGATATTAAAGAAAACTGATTATTGTGTTTGCATAACCAACATTTCTTATTCTTCTTCTTCCCTACCTACTTTTTCCTAGTTAATTCTCTATGCAATCAAATAGACCTAGAAGCTCTAGAACCACCAATGATTCATAAAAACTGTTGATCCGTTAGAATTTCTTCAGAAAATGTTATATGAATTTTATTTCTTCCCATGTTTCAAGTACATTACAATGCACTGATTAAGATATTTGGTGTTCCATCAGTACCTACCCCATTGAAGAAAGTTTGTGATCAAATAAGAACGATCAACTATTCATCAAAGATATGCTTTTTCTGCAAGTATTAACATTTCCAACTTGATCCAGATAGTTGACCACCATCATATTTTTTTTATAAACCAAGAGATGAAAAATTGAAAATGAAAAGAAGAGACAAAGCCATGACATTGTAACCATTACCTTTCTCTTCTTTAAAACAAGATTAAGTGTATCCTCCAGTTGTCTCTTCTTATGTTTTCTTGCTTTGTCCAAAGCACCATCAGCCTCTGAACCAATTAATAAGACAAAAAGGTAAGATATAAAGGGAAAGCGTTAGCTCACCGATTTTCATTTCCCCAGCAAAAAATAGTCTATATGAACACAACAGCAAGAGTTTAGCAGTCATAGAAAAACACGGGATAAATATCAAAGAACAATTAATGCAGCATCATAAAAAAGCCTGAGGAATGAATTGCTAAAGCAGATTTTGTTTCATGGATTTACTTTTAGTAAAAGACATTTTACCATAACTATAAACTTGAATAGTTACAGAATAACCCAAACTTGTCTTTTATAAACAAGGAACTTCATAACAAAAAGATATTCTAAATTCTATACACATACCCTCCTTCCCAACACACTGCATACCAGCTCATGTAGGCATAGATGAGCACACACACACACCCACAATTCCCATTTTTCTACTAAAATTTGCTCTCCAGTTCTTTTAACAAATTAAAGTAGTCAATGTCTGGTGGCATCTCAAGATCTATTGGAAGCATTTATTTTAGAACAGTCATGCTTTCGAGGGAGTTGAACAGCCAACATTAAAAAAAATATTCTACATTGTACAAAACGAAAAACGTTAAAGTAGATTATGACTTACTCATCATTTCCAATTTATCTATCTGCTCCCTTAGCACCTCAGGATCCTTCTTCAAAATGCCCACCTCCCTCACCTTCTTTCTTTCCTTTTTGTTCTGTCAAATGCCAACAGTTGCATAAGAATTCATTCATCCAAGTCCAACAGAAGCTATTGAAATATAATTTTACGAAAAAATCCAAAATCTGACTAACTATAATAAAGTAGATGCAGATAGAAAATCAACTATACTCTCCAATAATTATAAAGCCAAATTGAACCCTATATGCTATCAAAACAACTTAAATTTTACAGAGCTTAATTGAAGTAAAGTTTCGTTAACAAATCCAGAAATTCAAATTCTGTTATTCTTCTCTTATCTCCGAAATCAAAATTCCAATTACAGAAAAACTACTCGACAAATTAACAAAAATTATCTATATAATGAAATTACCCGTTTTAATTCCTTCTTGCGAAGCTCCTTACGATAGGCGTCTGTAGGGTTCATAACTTTGCCTCCCTTCGTCGTCTTCATCTTCTAAATACAAAAACTCTATTTCCTCAATAATTTATTTTGAAAATAATAATGGTAATTGTGCTTCTTCTCTGTGTTGAATGTAATCGATTTTGCGATTTTTTTTTTTTTTTTTCTTTATATGGTTAATTAACAATCAGATACATCTTATAAGAATATCTGAACTCTCTAAACGGATCAAATTTTACCGATTACGCTAAAGTTTCAGGCTCTTTCAGCAAATCCCATTTTAAAATCAGGATTGGAATTGGGCCGATACCAACCAATTTGTAAGGTTTTGGGCTACAGTTTTCAGGGCCACAGCTCTATGGATTTCCTTTTTATTTTGTGAGAAATTACACCAAATAGATTTTTTTTTTTTTTCAAAAATACTTTTTGTCTTTTTAGGTTTTTAAAAATACTTTTTTTTTTATATACTTATAATATATTTTTGATATACTTATAATATACCCTTGAAAGTAGAACATTTTTAAAATAAAAAATTTAATAACTTGTAATTAAAAAATATATATATATAAAAATATTTTTTTTTTTTTTGAGTATTTATGTAAAAATCCTTTTAATTTGATCGCATGAAAGAATCATCTGAATTTCATTATAACTATTTTTTTTTCTTTTCTTGTTCTATTTAAAAAAAATAAGGATAAAGAGTAGGGTAATTAAGGATTATATAGGAAATTAATTAACAAAAATGTAAGTGAAAATGCAAATATCAAAAAACTTTTAAATTTTAAAATTAGTAATTAGATGTCTGCCTGTGATATGCATGGGAGTATTTTCTTTTTTAATTATGTTACCAAATCGTTTACATGAAAAAAAAAAAAAAAAAATTTATTGCAAAATAATTTTGAAATTCATAATAATAATGATAATAATTTTATAAAAATAAAATAAAATCAATTGAGTATAAATTAAAATTTTAAATGATGTGTCAATAAATTATGTGAGCATTTTCTATGTTTTGAGATTATAAATATATACTAGTCATGGACCTGCATTTTGCACGTGTTTGTTCTTTTTTTTTTATTATTATTTAACTTGTATTTTCTTAAAATATTTTAATATTCTATGCAAATTATTATTATTATTATTATTATTATTATTATTATTATACATCAACCATATGCAGATCAAAGATATTTACAAGTATGTATTATACATCAATAAAGGGGAACTATAGGCACTACTCTTTGGCATTCAAGTAGATTATTTGCTGAAGAAAATATTTGTCAATCTCTTCTGATGCTCAGAATATCATGGTCACAACCCACAGCATCAATGAGTAATTGCTAAAGAGAAGACCTTTCTTCTGTTAATTCCATCTACATTCCTACAATCAGGTCTGCCAATGGACTCTGCTGCCTTGAGTAAGCTTCCGATATTTCGGGCCATTAAGACAACTAGCAAAAATGTTCATCTGTGGCATTAAGATCTCAATATGAGATTAAGACAAAAAAAAAAAACTTCACAGCTAAGGTGGTAAGTTATGCAAATACACATTTTGCCCCTTATCAAATATTAATACTCACTTAACTTCTGCACATATAACAAAATTTCCCCTAGTGGCAATTGTAAAGAAAATAAGCAGTCTTCATTAGTTGTTTATATATTGTTGGTCCAAGAACAAATTCAACATTCAAATAATTTAATATCTCAGGTCATTCAGCAAGTTAGCAAAAAGCCTTCATCAGAGAAAAACCAAGTAATTTTTTCCACTTTCATAGCAAGGAAAGCAAGCTGTATTTAATCCTAAAGGAAAAAAGAGAGAAACATCAATGATAAAATTTCTCTCATCCTCAGTTTCAGACAAGGCATATCAAGAACAAATCAAGGAGTTAGCAATTGTAACAAGGTCAGAATAAGCAGTCAATAAAAGAGAGAGAAATACCTGGCTCTTACTAAATGGCAAAAGCTTCTTATTCTCATTGTATGCTATGGACTTATGGTTTTAATATTTTACTCTCTTATGGAATGTTCTAATCTTCTGAGTATAATCCGATTATAAAAACTTTTTGTTCGCAAGAACAATCCCAAAGCAGCAAGAGACCCCAAAACTGTAGCTGATGCCATGATCAGAAAAGATAACATAAAACAATGAGTTCCAGTGCATGAGATACCTTCCCCTGATGCTTCCTTGTCATATATGTACCCAACCACTCTCACAGAGAATATGTAGGATCCCACAGGACTAGCAATGGTAATGGTATTGAATATGGTGCCCATATGCCTTACCCCAAATATCTCTGAAGCAATTGTGGGCATTAGTGACCACTGAGAACCATAACAAACACCCACCAAAACTGAACCAGCATAGAGAGCACCAGGCAAACCGAAAGCAATCACCACATGACCAATGGTCATGACTGCAAGAGTGATGACCATGAACAAAGGCCTTGCCCATCCTCTAGTACGTAAGAAATAATCAGATATGTATCCAGCTCCAAATCGGCCAAGAAAGTTCCAAATGCTCCACAAAGAAACTAAGGTATTAGACTCAAAGCTTGCATAACCAAGAGATCCTCCAACTTGGCTTATATTATTCACTGTGGCAAGTCCTGAGCCCATACCACAAGCCATGGCAAGAAACAAAATCCAGAAATCCACTGTACGTGCAGCTTGCAAGAGATTCAGGTCTTCCACATTAGGCAACGAATTCTTTCCATAGAAACCACTGTCACTTTCAGTGCCACTAGCACTAGGCGAACTTCGATACTCAGTAGGATCACGTCTTGCAAATATATTAGACTCATCCAATAATTGATTTCTCTCAGAAACAATATCAGAATCCTTTTCCGGGGCTTTGATTGCAACGAAAAGAGGCGAAACAAGTAACACAATGAGCAGGACAAATGCAATGACACGAACTGAAAATTGGAAACTAAACACATGTTCCAATATTATAATCATCATTAGATAAGCAGCCAGAACCAATGCAATGACAGAGAAACTATCAAGGTACTTCTTTTCATCTCCTTCACTGACATTGTGAATTCTCACAAACCACATTAGTATAATTGGATTGATGCTGGGCAAAAGTGCCAGTAACAGGAGATAAGAGATGGGTTTACTGTTGAATATGGTTTGATATACTTGTATTAATATTGCTCCACTCAGACCCAGAAATCCCTAGCATGTTCAAGCATTAAAAATACGAGCTTTTCAAACAGATTCAATCAAATTCTCATTTTATACATGCAATTGATAACAAAAATTGAGAACAAACCTTCATGATGCCGACCGCAGTGCCACTATATGTAGGGAAATTACGAACAGAAGTAACGACGTCAGCGGTGTTAAAGAAACTCTGACCGTGTGCTGCCACAAACATGAACAAACACATCGCCGCAACCGGCGGCGGCGGAATCAATCCGGTGACAGAAGCCCACATTAAAAAATACCCTAAAAAGCACTGAATCGCGCCAACCAAGAGCACCACCCATGGCCCACTAATTGTCGAAGTGGGTTCGTGTTGATGATCGGTCGTGGCTTTTGTGTATACAACGCCGGAAAGGACACCGCAGTTGGCGCCGATATCTTTGAAAACAGAGACAGTGTCGAGGGTTGTTTGGTCATAGCCTTGGGTGGATTTGAGAGTTGGGGAGTAGATGGAGAAGGTGTAGAGTGAGCCGCTGGTGCACTGAATCCAGATGCTGGCAACAGTAGAGATCAATTTGGTGTTAAGCTTAATTCTCTCCATTACCATTTACTATCTTCTTGCAATTGTCTCAGCTTTTGAGCTTTCCATCAATGGCTTCCTCGTTCTGTTCTTATATTGAAAATTTCTATGGAAATAAACTAATTGCCGTTCTGCAAAGTTCCTCTACAAACGACCGAAATAAAGAGCTTAGGTCGTTTTTATTGATACGACAAAACGGCTTAAAAACAAACGAACGACATTGAAATAAAAAAACGACATATTTGAAAATTTGTATTTCACTAGAAACGACAAATTTCTCTCTCTGCACTTTTCGTTTTCTTACAACTGTTCTTTAAAGGGAATTTTAAAGCCTATTCTTCTATGCTAAATGCATTTTATAGTGCTTGTTTCTGGAAATGTTTTGAAATTGATAATAAAATTACTCTGTGCTTTAATTTGGTCAGTCTTTGCATCTGATTAGTTGGGAAATATTAGTTAGTTTAATCCTTTCCACATTTTAATTTCAGTTTAAAGCTTAATCCATAATCCTTTGTCTTGAATGAAGCTTAGAATTATCTGATTTTAGACTATAAGATTTACAGAAATTCTATGTAACTCTCAAAATCTGAACATAAAATCACAAAATAATTAATTCCCAGTAAGACAATTTTTTTAAAGAGGAAATTACCCCATGTACTTTTTTTTAATTTTTAATTACAATTTTACTCTCACTTTTATTTTTTTATGTTTTTACTCTCTCTCATTTATTTTTATACTCTCTTTTTACTTTTTATTAAAAAAAATGCACTTTTTGCATTTTGTTACTTTTGTTTTTTTATTGTTGATGATGACAATTGATTTTGGTTGGATTTCATGCTATCTTTTCATTAATTATTATTATTACTATTAATTAAATCATTTTAACTTTTGTATTATTTTAATTTCAAAAAAAATGAGTTTATCTCATT
>CATKHJ010072983.1:0-18043 GCA_949750685.1 Vernicia montana | reverse complement strand
TACAATTTCTCAGCAAAACTCTGATTCAATTCCTCAATTTCAATTTCCTTCGCTGACAATGGAGACCGTCGATCATTTGGCTCACGAGAGGAGCAAAGCTCAATTCGATGTCGACGACATGAAAGTTGTCTGGGCTGGTTCTAGCCATGCCTTGGATGTCTCAGATCGTATGGCTCGTCTTGTAGCCAGCGATCCGGTAATCTTTTCCCCTTTTTTTTTTCATTAATTTTGAAACAATTTTGGAAAGTTTCAAGCTGGTTTATGCTGATTTTTGTTTTCTTATTACAATTCTTAATTTTGTTAATTAGTTTAGATTCGTAAGATTGATCAGGTTGTTTAATATTTTAATTTGTTGACTGTTACGTTTTTTTTTTTTAGCTGTGTTAATTTTGCATTTATGATCTTAGATTTTGTAATTGTTTTGATAAGATATGTAATTTGGTTCAATCATCACCATTAATTAATGTTTGATATTTTTTTCTTTATTGTCAGTCTTAAATTTCTTAGCTGTATGGCTGCTCATCTTGATGAGAATTCCCAAATTTTTTGCTTCTGCATTTTGGGATTTTTTTTTTAAACTTTTTATTTCTTTTCCAAATTCTCCTTCCTAGGAGATGTAGGGGTGTAAATGATTCAGAGCTACTCTCAAGCTGGAATGGTTCGGATAAGAGTCAAGCCGATAATACTTGACTTGAGTAGCTCATGAGCTTAATCGAGTATTGAGATTTTATATGATTTTAAATATATTTTATATAATAATTTACTAATTTGATCTCGATCTCGAGCTTTTTCGAGTTTTTTTGAGCTTCATGTTGATATTAACAAATAAGTTAATTCATTTTTTTAATGTCAATCCAGCTTAATCGCTGTTCGAGCCGAGCTCGAGCTTTCAAAATGAGAATTCTTTCGAGCTCGAGTCAAGTTTCGAGTCTCGAGTTTTTTAATCAAGTCGAGCTCGAGCTCAACATTATTTCAACTCTATTCAGTTTGATTACACCCCTAGAACTGATTCAGTGGGCATTCAATGACTGTTATTTTCACCCCAATTTTTTTCATACATTGTTTCTTTAGGCCTTTGATACTTGCCCTTCTCATTTTTATTTGTCCTTTTCATGTCTTAATTACAGGTATTTCGAAAAGATAACAGAGTTATGCTGAGTAGGAAAGAGTTATTTAAAAATAGTCTGAGGAAAGCTGCTCATGCATGGAAACGTATCATTGAGCTTCGTCTTTCTGGTGGGTTTTTAATTAGGATTCGGTTCCTCTGTATATAGTAACTAAAGATATTTTGGTTACTGTTTAATCATGCAAGTTTTGTTATTACAGAAGAAGAGGCACATTATTTAAGGTCTTTTGTGGATGAACCTGCTTTTCCGGATCTTCATTGGGTAAGTTTTATTCCTCATGTGTTGTTAAATCTTTGCAGGTCATCATAATATTATGAAAATTATATATAAATACATTATAAAAGGGACCCTTAGTATGTCTCTACAATCTAATACTCTCTCCCTCTGGTGGTGAGTAGGGAATGTTTATCCCGGCAATTAAAGGACAAGGGACTGATGAGCAGCAACAGAAGTGGCTACCTTTGGCATATAAGATGCAAATAATTGGCTGCTACGCACAAACTGAACTTGGTCATGGCTCCAATGTTCAAGGACTTGAAACTACGGCAACATTTGATCCTGAGACAGATGAATTTGTCATTCATAGTCCGACACTAACTTCAAGCAAAGTGAGTAAACTGTTCAATAAGAGGTTCTACTCGATTACTTGATATAGATTCATTAATTTTATATTTTAGCCATCTCAATGTTGTGCACAGGATAAATGTTGATATTTTTCTTTAAACAAATTGAAAATTTTCAATCTTGTTATTGGAGATCTTTTTCCCCTGTTTGTAGTGGTGGCCTGGTGGATTGGGTAAAATCGCCACACATGGTGTTGTTTATGCGCGTCTTATAACTGATGGTCGAGAACATGGAGTGCATGGTAAGTACTCACTGGTATTGTTCCAATTTCTTGTATTGGAGTCAGTCTGCAGAGTATATGTGCTAAAATTTCAATTTCAGGCTTTATTGTCCAGCTTCGGAGTTTGGATGATCACATGCCTCTTCCAGGCATTACAGTTGGTGATATTGGAATGAAATTTGGGAGTGGGGCATATAATTCCATGGACAATGGTGTTTTAAGATTTGATCATGTGCGCATCCCAAGGAACCAAATGCTGATGCGGTAGGTTCTCAATGCCTTTCTTGCTCTCCTCTGTAAGGAGTTGAATTTTTATATGTTATTTGTAATGGTCATCTTGAATTGCCTTGAATTTGAGGAATTGGAATCAAATAGGTGGCCGGTTTTCAAACCGTCACTTTCATATTGAAATTTTTGAGAATAGGTGGAGTTTGAGTGCTGGTCTTTCATAATCTCTGCTATCATCATGATCGTCATTTTCATTTTCCTGTGTCTGAAATTTGTTTCAAATGCTACAGGGTAATGCAGGTTACAAGGGAAGGGAAATGTGTGGAATCTAATGTTCCACGGCAGTTGATTTATGGCACTATGGTGTTTGTGCGGCAGACAATTGTAGCTGATGCTTCCCTTGCTTTATCACGGGCTGTTTGTATTGCTACTAGGTATAGTGCTGTCCGCAGACAATTTGGTTCTCAGGATGGTGGTGTTGAGACCCAGGTAGTTTTTAAAACCAAAGTCACTGTAATTATTCCTGTACAACTCTATTTATGGAAAATGTTTTTGATGAAACATGGGATCAAAGTTGCTTCTGATGAATGTTTCGGTAATTGGTGTATATGATGTTGTTACACCCATCCCCCTAGCCTACTAGGGATAGGCGTGAGCCTGCTAGTTTGTTATTGAGATCACTTTATTGACTCCCCACAATCCTCATGGACACTTTTGTTGACAATATTTGTTTGTGAACTGCTGTAGTTGTAGAATTTGCAATGTATGAAGTGTCTAACACATTCTTGCTGGTCTTATCAAGTTATCATGCAATATTTGTACTGTAACATGTTGAAATAGTTGCATGCTGTACTTTCTAAGACAACTGATGTTGAAATGCTTGCTTAATCGCTTCAAATTAGGAGTATAGTCTCCAGATTTTTGTTGCAACTTTTTCTTTTTGTCTTGTCATTGATTGATTGATCGAACAATAATATTTTAATTATTATCATTAAATCTACCTAAGGGTCTTACTATTTCCTTTATTTTAGGTGATTGATTATAAAACTCAGCAAAGTAGGCTCTTCCCTTTGCTGGCTTCTGCATATGCTTTCAGATTTGTTGGTGAATGGTTGAAATGGCTTTATACGGATGTAACCCAGAGGTTGCAAGCCAATGATTTCTCAACATTGCCTGAGGCTCATGCATGTACTGCGGGTTTGAAGTCTTTGACTACTTCTGTCACTGCTGTATGTCACTTATTGATATTTACACCCCAAACTCAAATCAATTTCCTTTTTCTTTAGTTATTGGTTAAAATTTTCACCCTCCATTACCCCTTCCAGAAATTGAAAACAAAGAAAAGAAAATTTTTAATTGCCAAGAATTCACTTTGTCATCATTCAATTGAATGAGAATTCACGTTGGCTGCAGGATGGTATTGAAGAATGTAGGAAACTTTGTGGTGGACATGGTTACCTTAGCACCAGTGGGCTTCCTGAGTTGTTTGCTGTTTATATACCTGCCTGTACTTATGAAGGAGACAATGTTGTGCTGCTTTTACAGGTACGTGGATCATGAATTGGTCTCATTCTTTTTTTGATGAGTGAAGAGACGATTATAAGTAGAGAGCACTGTGACTTTTTATGTAGAAGTAGAACCAAGCAGTGACAAAAAATAAAATAAAGTAAAACTTTTTGTCCTTTCAATCAATAGTCATCTAAAATTTAAGAGTTCATAAGAATACTTGTATATGCATTAAAAACGAATCTTAACGCTATCCTAAAATTTCTAACTGGTCGTCCTGTAAAATATCTACCAACTAAACTCAACATGCTTTAGTCATTTAGTATGGCTGGACTTGGGACATGTTTGAACCAGCACTAATAGTGATGTGTATATTTTTGGTGAACCTAGTGCTGTCTGTTGCATGATGGCAATGGGTCTAGGTTACTGGATTGGTGTTTTACTTTTAAACTGTTACTAATATTCTGCTAAAAAAATTTCTTGCAGGTTGCTAGGTTTCTCATGAAGACTGTTTCTCAGCTGGGTTCTGGTAAGAAGCCTGTCGGATCAACAGCTTATATGAGTCGGGCAGAGGATCTTTTGAAGTGCAGATGTAGTGTTCAAAAGGGTATTATTATTTTTCCAATTATAATTGTATTATTTCAAGCAATTGATTATGGAAAGTTTAGTAGATGGAGCACATGATGTATAAATTCACAATTCAAACTTCATACATACGAATGCTTGACATATTTATGTCGCTTGTAGATACTGGTTCACTAAGATTGAAGACTCTTGTGCTTAGATTGTAACTCATACCAATTATCAGCTAACTTTCCTAGGTTGTGAATATGTGCGTATTTATGTTAGTGATATTTGTTTCCTTTATTGCAGCTGAGGATTGGTTAAAGCCTAGTGTAATATTGGAGGCATTTGAAGCCAGGGCTATTAGGATGTGCGTTGACCGTGCTCAAAGGCTAAGCAAGTTTCCGAATCCTGAAGATGGTATGTTTTCTGTGCCTTGACTTCGGAATGTGTATTTTAATTCTGTTTTTCTCTTATACTATTCTTATATTAAACTGATAAGCAATTAAGGATTGCTGGAGTGAGAGATATTGTTCTTCAAATCCCTCTAAGTCCACAATTAGATGGTATCATTCTTCATTGACAAATAATTTGATAGATTTCTGCCAGCAAATTTCAATGGTTTGGATGAGCTGAAAGGTTGTTAGAATTTCATTTATATATATATATATATATATATATATTTTTGTCTTCCTCTTGCCCGTGTGCTCCATTATGCAGAGAAGGTCAAGATTGGTTTTGTTTGCTCTTTTAAATGTTGAGAAGTCCTTGGAACATTGAGTATCTGTAGATTTCATGTTTTCTCACTTATTCTTTCTTTTGCTTCAGGTTTTGCAGAACTCTCACCTGATCTTGTTGAGGCTGCAGTTGCTCATTGCCAGTTTATTGTTGTTTCCAAGTAAGCTTATTCCTCTTCATTTAGCCAATTCATAATTACATCTCAAGTGTAACAATTCATTGTATCGTCACTATGTATTACTCTCACTAATTGTTTAGGGAGCACTTAGATTGAGCTTCAAATTTTTTATGGTAGGGGCTTTTCTCCCTAGAGCGGATGATTGTAGAACTAAGCAGCCCTGTTACTGCTACATGTTGTCAGTTTTATGGTTGTGTCAAGAGATAATGTGCTAAAATACCTTGATGATAAAGGAGCATGGTAACTTGCTTTTAGAATGTTTTGATGAAATCCCTTTTGGCTCCATGATAACTTTCACCTTCTTGGACCTGCAATAGGGGAGGTTTCTTGAATATGAACAATTTATTTGATGACTTGGTAACATTGGAAAATAAAGTTTGATGTTGATACTGATTCTCTAGTGTACCTTCTAAAATTCTATTTAATTCCAGGTTCATTGAGAAATTGCAACAAGATATACCAGGAAAAGGGGTGAAACAACAGTTGCAGATTCTTTGCAATGTTTATGCTTTGAACCTGCTTCACAAACACGTGGGTGATTTTCTCTCCACTGGATGCATCACAGCTAAGCAAGCATCACTTGCAAGTGATCAGCTCAGATCTTTATATGCCCAGGTTAGTTTCAAGTGAAATATTTTGATTCATTCTATCTTTCCTCTCATTTTTGGGATCTAAGAATATGCTTGAATTCTCGGATTAGGTCCGTCCCAATGCGGTTGCACTTGTTGATGCATTTAACTACACTGATCACTACCTTGGCTCGGTTCTTGGTCGCTCTGATGGAAATGTTTATCCCAAATTAGAAGAAGAAGCATGGAAGGATCCTCTTAATGATACAATCGTGCCTGATGGGTACCATGAATATGTTCTTCCTATGCTGAAGCAACAACTCCGTAATGCAAGACTATGAAGTGTATTGAGGACTATGCTATTGCTGTTGGATCTATAAGCTATGGTGATGCGAGTAATAATGCTAATGAAATTGTAATAAAATTTGTCCAGAAGTGTCACCAGAAAGGTGAAGGTTTCAGGTTTGTTTTTCATTATCTCGGAAAAATATTAGGTTAGTGAAGAATTCTGGTAGATACTTATTTTTACTATATCCAAATTAATGCAGATTATTTTTTTTAGCATACTTTGGAAAAATAAGACGTTATTTATAAATGGTCTTCGGTGATGGTGTTATTTATACAATGCTCATTGTCTTATGTCTTCTTATTTCTATTTCACATCCATCTGTTATTGTGGTAGAAAAGGCTTGGCAAATACACTTGTAGTACTGATTTTGGATCCTTTCATTGATCTCTAACAATTTTATTCAAAATGGATCATTCTTCAAACAGGTTTAGTTCAGGTTGGGAATGAATCAGGTCAAGTTAGGTTGAACCTGGTGAATGTTTGTTTGAATATAAGATCTTTGAGGTCCCCCTTTTTTTTTTTTTTTTTTTTTTTGCATTATTTCTTATGAATTTTCCTTCAAAATTACATTATACTGGAAAAAAAAAAAATAACTGAGAAATTGTGGGTGGAGTTACATTTTTTAAAAAACAGTTCAGAAAATATTAATTAATAACTATTGATTATTATTAGTATCAAATTAATGTTCAATATTTATGTCAATGTAATTAATTAATTATTCGATTGACTTGTTTGGCACCCGTGCTTTTACACACGGTGATTGGTTAAGATAAATTTTATTTCATTTGTCCCATAAATACAAGAGTCGGTAATAAACACAATTTTTATTACTCTTTCTGTTTTACAATAACTATCGTTTTAAAAAAAAAAATTTATTTCAAATTATTTGTCGTTTTAAGAGTTCAATACAGCATTTATTAACTTTTTTTTTAATTTTACTTTCATTCCAATTTCAATATTTTATATGTTTTTTTTTATTTGCTGAGAAAAAATAAGGATATATTTGTTCATATTAATTAAAATTAAAGTTATTTAATAACTTTCTTGATATGTGTGAATCTTCCTAAAACGACAGTTATTGTAAAAGGAGTGGAGTATTAAATTCAATTATTTTAACTAACTACTGGATTACAACTTAATTCAGGATTATATATAAAAATAATTAAATAAATTAATGATTACAACTTGATCATTTTTAAATTATTCATGACTATTAAATTTAATTCATTATTATGTAACTAAAGAAGGGTGAAAAGAAAAAAGATGTTTGCAAACACAAAGTGTATCATAGCTGACCTAATGTTGAATTGGTTTTTTAATAATTTAATTTCCAACTTTACCTCCATGCAGAATTTCATTGATCTAATAATAATAATAATTAATTCAACAGCAAAACCAGGAACCATAATCCAAGCAACTAAAATCTGGGAATGGTTTTGGATGCGCCTCTTGTATTACTATTTTCAATTAAAAATAAAAAGTTATTTGTAATAAAGTCTAATTGCCAACTTTAGATTTAACAAATCATCTTATTAATATTAGATTATGCATACTTAAGTATATTTAAATTGTAATTACATATATGATTTGAATAATAAATTCGATTGATTTTTATCTTCTTTAAATACTAAAAATAAATAAATATTAAATTATTAATTAATTTTAGCAATACTGAAATAGTTTTTAAAATCTCTAAAAAATATTAAATTGGTATCCAAGATTTTAAATTATAAATTAAAATTTTTAAGTAATGTACAAGTAGAATTCAAAAAAAAAAAAAAAAAAAGAAGTAATGTACAAGTATTTGGAGTAGTCTACAAAATTAAGAAATTTTGTATGGGTTTAAACTTGGATTAGTTTTCAAGACTCATGATTACTATAAATACACTTCCATAATATCCTTATTTCCCATCAAGAGCTTTACTCAAAATTCAAAGCAAAAACCTTTTATTTACAAACCTCAAATTCTTGTCTTATTTTTAGATTGTGAATACAGTGTTCAGCAAAGGAAATTATGGCAAGCACTGGTCAGGTGATACGTTGCAAAGGTACATATAAGAATGTTCAAGTTCTGATCTTTCCTTATTATTTGTGTTGCCTTGTTTAAAGATTAGAAGGGAATGTATATGGGTAATGGGAATATGCCAAAAGTAACGAATTGTTGATTTTTATCGGTTTAATATTAATGGGTTTTGGAAATGTTGGCTCTGTATCTCTAGATGACTGTTTCTTGTAAGATTCTAAATTTTCTGGCAATTTAGAAGGATCCCAGTTTATTATTTCTGTTTCAGATATATATATATATTTAATGGAGTTGGCTGCAATTCTTTGATCAATGTCAGACTGATGCTTTTATTCAGGATCTTTCTTCCATTGTTTCTACTGTCATTATTTGCTAGTTTTATAATGGAATTTTTTCATGTGCAGCGGCTGTGGCATGGGAGGCAGGGAAGCCACTGGTGATTGAAGAAGTGGAGGTGGCTCCTCCACAGGCTAATGAAGTTCGTGTGAAGATCCTCTTCACTTCTTTATGCCACACCGATGTTTACTTTTGGGAAGCCAAGGTAATTAATCACATTAATTGGCATTGTTATCTGTTTTCTTTGATGAATTTAAGAAAATGACCATGAATTTAATGGCTCTTTCAGGGACAAAATCCTTTATTTCCTAGAATTTATGGTCATGAGGCAGGAGGGTAAGTACTAAATCTCTGCCATGTAATGTTTATTCTCTCTCAAATTCCTAATCTTTCAATTGCTAAATTTTCTTAATTTTGGTGGATTAGGATTGTGGAGAGTGTTGGTGAGGGCGTGACAGATCTGAAACCAGGTGATCATGTTCTCCCTGTGTTCACTGGAGAATGCAAGGAATGTGCTCACTGTAAATCAGAAGAGAGCAACATGTGTAGCCTCCTCAGAATAAACACAGATAGGGGTGTGATGCTCGATGATGAAAAATCAAGATTCTCTATCAATGGCAAACCTATTTATCATTTTGTTGGAACTTCCACCTTTAGCGAATATACTGTAATTCATGTTGGCTGTCTTGCTAAAATCAACCCCTTGGCTCCTCTTGACAAAGTCTGTGTTCTCAGTTGTGGAATCTCCACAGGTACAGAACATTAAGAAAGAAATTTAATTAAAAACCCATATATCAAACTTCTGTTAAATTTATGGGTATTGGTTTTTAGGTCTTGGCGCTACCCTTAATGTTGCAAAGCCTCCAAAGGGCTCATCTGTGGCTGTGTTTGGACTTGGAGCTGTAGGCCTTGCTGTAAGTATCTCTATCTCAGTATTTTCTTTTTCTTTTAAAATATTTTAGATTGAACTTTAATATTTATTCTGGTTCAATGTGATTAGGCTGCTGAAGGGGCTAGAATTGCTGGGGCTTCAAGGATAATTGGTGTTGATGTGAACTCAAGTCGATTTGAAGAAGGTGAGTCATCCCTTCACTTGAAACAGGATCGTAATATACACAGATTCAATGCATAGTAATATATTCTACAATTTATAAGCATATCTTAGCCATTTCGCTGAGTTTCTTGCTTGCTTGTGAACAGCAAAGAAGTTTGGAGTGACCGAGTTTGTGAACCCAAAAGACCACAAGAAACCAATTCAAGAGGTTTGTCTGTGTAATTTCTATATAATAAACATTCTTGTCCTTGCACATTAGAAAAATGTTAATTTGGTCATTGAATGTTAGGTGATTGCTGAGATGACTGATGGAGGAGTCGATAGAAGTGTTGAATGTACTGGAAACATTGATGCTATGATCTCTGCATTCGAATGCGTCCATGACGTAAGTCCTGAAAATAATGAGTCTTTTCTTTATTAAGTTGATTGTAAGAAAAGATTTATCAAATGAACTTCAATTGCAACGTTATAAATGAAAATTTTGTAATTGCCAGGGATGGGGTGTTGCTGTCCTTGTAGGAGTACCCCATAAAGATGCTGTCTTTAAGACTCACCCCATGAACGTATTGAATGAAAGGACTCTTAAGGGCACCTTCTTTGGAAACTACAAGCCTCGCACTGATCTCCCTTCAGTTGTAGAAAAATACATGAGCAAGGTAAGATTGACAATGCACAATTCTGCAATTAAAAATTTTCAGCAATCAAGAGAATTTGGTGACAAAAAAATCTGTGCATTACTTATTGGTTTCTTGCTGTTGTGTAGGAACTTGAATTGGAAAAGTTCATAATCCATTCAGTGCCATTTTCTGAGATCAACAAGGCTTTCGATTACATGCTCAAAGGGGAAAGCCTTCGATGCATTATCCATATGGAGGAATAGAATTGCTTGAAGAATCCAAGTCCCTATTATTAAGTTAAACAATAATAATCTTTTTAAGTTTTTGTGGAGTGTAGATACTTAAAAGTACTTGGACTTGTAGGCAAATATAATGGCACTGTGACTCTTTCTATGTATGATTTTTTCCAAATCTGTGTTACGTAATTGATATATGTTATTGCATAGAGTAATTCCTTATTTGGTGGTGGTATTTATTTGTTTATAGGCATAACGTATTGATTTATCCCAAACTTTGAGTCAATTTCCAATTGTACCACCTCATTTTTAAAAATTTGAATATTTAACTCCAATATAAGAATTGAAGCTACTTCTTAGTAGTCTAGTACAGGACATGAAACTACTTCTTTGCAGTAGGTAGCTAAACAAGAGTTCCTCTGCCTATGGAGCTTAGACAAACATACCTTTATTTATAGATTTGTAACACAAACTCATAGAAAGAAACATATGAATGGTGATCTCATCTCTAATGACATCAACGCCCGTGAGAGGCAAATGGTTCTGATAATGTTATTGGAGGAATGGAAATCTTTTCAATTGAAATATCAAGTGGTTCCCCTGCTTCATTAGAGACATCGCCAAAATCATTGGATTTGATGATAGAGTTCAAGTTATCAGGCAACTGGGAAGCTCCATCTAAAAATTGCACCACACTAGCCATGCTTGGCCTAGCTGCAGCCACAGCATGCGAGCACAACAAGCCTAGTTTCAAGACCAATTCAGCTTCATGCATAACATATCCATCCCCAAGTCTGCTATCCACTGTCTGTAAAATAGCTCCCCTGTCCCAACTGTCAACTACCCAATCGATCAAAATTATTTCCTCAGGCGATGAGGCTCGCTGATTGATTGGCCTTCTACCACAAACAACCTCGAGCATAAACACACCAAATGCATATATATCAGTACCTGTGCTAGCTTTTCCACTTCGTGCAAGCTCTGGTGCAATATATCCAAGGGTGCCTGCTACATGGGTAGTTTGGGGATCAAACCCATGATCACATAACTTGGCAAGCCCAAAATCTCCCAATCTCGCATTCATTTCATTGTCTAAGAGAACGTTAGCAGGCTTGATGTCTCTGTGAATGATTACTTGTACCCATTGTTGATGCAAATAGAAGAGTGCAGATGCAACATCTTTGATGATCTTGAATCTTTGAGTCCAGTTTAGTATGCAATCAGATTGGCCATAAAGGAACTTGTCAAGACTTCCATTAGGCATATAGTCATAAACTAGGAAGAGTTCACCCTCACGCCTACAATAGCCAAGTAGACGAACCAAGTTTGGGTTTCTGAGACGGCCAATGGTTGCTATTTCAGCTACAAATTCTCTAATTCCTTGTTTAGACTCATGAGAAATTCTCTTCACCGCAATTTGTGCATTTGATGAAGGCAACATACCTTGATATACTTTACCAAAACCTCCTTTCCCAAGAAGTTGTTTGTCTTTGAAGCCTTTTGTAGCGACGAACAAGTCCTTATAAGTGAAGCGATGAGGCCCGTACAGCAGCTCCCAATCCTCAAGAACTTGAATGAATTTTTTCCTTCTATGGATCAAAACAGCTCCAAAAATCAAGATTAGAAGGAAAGTGGATCCAGTTAAAGACAATACGACTGCCAACATCTTTTGTATTTTTCTATACCCTTCCTTTTCAAGTACAACCCCTGGGACTGGAGGAAGGTGAGATAGGTCAAGATCGTGGGCTTGGCCATTGACCTTGAAACTCCAACCCAAAATGTAATGAGATGATGCAAGTAACCCACTAGAGGATGAGAAGCCAACATACATATACTCGTAGATATAAGGAGATAGATCTTTGTTGAAGGACAAAAGAGGGCGCTTGGGCTTCTTTATGTTTAGCGGATGAATTGTGACATCGAGTACTTTATCCAGACCATCATATTCCACCCAAACCTGTAGTGGTTGAGCACTTTTGAGATTGAGTTCAGTGAAGCTTGCATCTCCTTCATTGCTGTAGTAGCCTGCAGGAGCAGATAACGCAGAATACAAAGAATTAATATCAATCCCAATATGGTTGTCATTTATGTCTCTGAACTCAAAGTCTTGGACTGTGTCGATCTCCACTGCAACAATGTGATTTGAATCATTCCCAGAGTTGGTTGCGTTGAAAAGGCCGAGATATGGGCCGGGCAAGGCTCCAGGAATATCTTTGGATGGTGAAATAGCAAAAGCAAATCCATGACCACCTAATTTTGGGTACTCTGGTACAATTGCAAAGATAAATGTAGTGGAGAAAGAGAAGACACTACCATTGGTGGAGTTCTTGAATCGAATAGGATTGTAGTAGAAGACATGCCCTTTTATCCGTGAAGTATCATTGGTTAACTTTATTAGGCCATTGGAAGAGTTGAGGTCTGCACCACCATCTAGCTGTAATTGTCCATTAAAACTGAATTCATCCAGAATATTCCCATCTGAAGATGCAAGATCTATGAACAAAATTAGCATGAAAATATTAATCCAAGACATGGCTAATTGCTTCTTTGCAGAGAATATTATTGTTCTTTACACTAATGTGAAAGTTCCTGGGCTAGCTGGTCTTGAGAAAGAAAGAAAGAAAGAAAAGCATGCATAGCATTTTAATCATATGAACTAAAAATTATATTTAAATGATAAATGAATCAAAACCTCGATACTAGAATGACTAAAAAGAAAAAGTTAAAGCAAAACTTCTTAATAAAAAACAACATCAACTTACCCTTGCACAGAAGTGTAAATTATCTCTACCTAATCTTTATATATGTAGGCCGAGTTGCACTTATTCCCATGTTTAGAATACTAATTTCATGATTAAAAAGAGTGTGAATGGATATACATGAAATGTCACATTGAAAATATAATGTGGAAAATTTATTATGCAAAAGGACAAGTTAATGAAGAAGGATAATCCTAAACGAAGAATTACAGCATAATTAAACGCGGACTGGTGCATTGACTATTCTAAATGCAGTACTAAATTATTGGAAACGCAGGGAAAAGTCGGGTGCTATCACGTTTTGCACAGCCCTAGTGCTAATGGTGGTCCCTTTGTTGTCTTGGCCATGTTCCCTTGTTTCTAAGTGCAATGCTTCTTGTCAAGAAATCGAGATAACTTATATTTAAATAGTACGTACGAAAATGCTTTTTAAATCAAATTGTTTCAGATCAAAAAGGCTATATAGATTTTTTTTTTTAATACAATATAAAAATAACTTTTTTTTTATTTTTTTTAATTAAAAATACAGTATTTTAGAATTTGAATTAATTTTATTTTTTTTTCATTTAATAATTACATTTCCTTAATTTTATTATGAATTCGAATGCATTGATAACAAACAATCTTTCACAATAAATTAATTTTCTTTTCATTTTTTTTATTATTAAAAATTAATAACAAACAAAATTTATGTTGTAAAATTTTATTTCTTTTTTATTTTTTATTTCTTCAAATTATTATTATGCGTTTTTGTTACGCACCCAATTTCAGTGCTCTCTTTCCATTGTGATGCTTGTCACCAATAGTACTCTGACTTTACATAAATATTGTATGAAAGCATTATATGTAAAGATTGAACACTTCTTTCATCTATGCCATCTCAATTCTCAAATTTCTGGTTCTTAATCATCCTTCTTCAATTCTTTCTGTGATTTTTGGAACTCCCATATGTTTTATTTAAAATTTGATGAGATTGTAGTTAATTTGCTTTACTGCATTTCCTGTCAACCGTCATAACATTTCCAACTGGGATCACAAAAAGATAATCTTTTGGTACTGATTGTTAGATCTTGGTGCTTGCAAAGCCTACAAAGGGCTCATCTGTTGCTGTGTTTGGACTGCGAGCTGTACGTCTTGCTGTGGGTATCTCAGTCTCATTCTTTAGTATAAATTGGTGCTACCTCCATGTGTTAATTGTTTTTATTTAATAAGTCTAAAAGATCTTTTCATGTTCCTCAAAAGATTCAACATTTCTTTCACCCCACCTCTCTAACCTTAGATTTCTCCTAGTCTCCTACCTATATTTGTAATGCTTGTTATGAACTTGAGCAACATTCGACCTTTAGGTATTGCTGTTAAGAATGTGATATTGGATATGCATATTGAATGTGCCTTGATGCCTACAATAAAATCTGAAAAAAAGGAAAATTCAACATTTTTGTTATTGGCACTCTTTACACTTTTTGAACAGGTGAATGATTATGAAACTCGTGGAATATTTGGAATAGAAAATATCTTTTTCTTACGTGAGGGAGTATAAGACTGTTGTGTTGTGTTGTGTTTACTGTCACTGAGACTGATCCTGTCGGGTATTGTGTGGTTGCTCCTGACACTAAAAGCATCTTCAATAATAATTCCTATTATATTATAAACAATCCAACTCTTTATTTTAACTTATTTAAAAAAATAAGCATATTTCAACAACACTCTTTATTTTACTTTTTATTTTATTAGTTTATTAATAAATATATAATTTCATTTCTTTATACATAAATTTATAATTTCATTTTTTTTACTCAACATAAAATTCTTATAGTTAAAAAATATAATCTTTTTAAAAATATTATAACAAAATATTATTATTATTATCATTTCTTCTACTCTATATAAAATTTTTACAACTAAAAAAAATAATTTGATAAAAGTATATTAACAAACTATTATTATTATTATATTATAATTCTATTTCTTTTACTTTACATAAAATTTTTACTACTAAAAAAGAATAATTTGATTTAATAATATTTTAATAATAATAAATTTTTGATTAATAATAATAATAATTTAAAAATGAAAGAAATGAAAAAAGAAAAAAAAATATTAAAAACTTAAAGAGAAAAAAAAAAGAGAAATAATAAAAAAAATTTTAGGAGTTTTAAGAGTTATTTTCTCTCTTCTTAGGTTTAAGGAAAGAGATTGTGACTTTTAAAAAATTTTAAGAAATGAGAAATATTTAAGAAATTTTTAAAAATATAATTATTTGGCGTACTTTCTAAAATAAAAAAATTTAAAAGCTTATTGGATGATCTAACATCTTCTATGATGGGGAGGCTGTGAGAAGAAAAGATGAGGAAAGGCTCAATTATGTTGGCTATGTTGATATTGGTGACGTCTGGACACAATTGGCATAAATTTGCGAGTTGGTGTTGGAGATGTAAACCAATCCCACATTGGTGGGAAATATAGAAGAAAAGGCAAGTATAAGGTTACGGATCAACCAGCCACCGTTATGTGCAATGGTGAAGCCCACAATAGAAGAGCTCAAACTGCTGCTTGTGAAGGCCTGATGATGGGGCTCATACTCCCATGATGCCAAGCCCAAGCAGGAGAAGCCCATGGAGTCCAAAATTCTAACATGTTGGTTGAACTGCCACTGAGACACCCACAATAAGTCCATTGGTGTTGAGTTGCAAAGAGGGATTTTACTCTATAAACTATGAAATTGGCATTGTGGATGAGCTTCATTATGTAAAAATTTAAGCTATTATGATAATCCTAAGAGGTGTTGTGTGAATAATCCTACAACAGCAAGGTTTATAGGAAATAACAACTAAGAGGTGTTTTAGTTTACTGTGCTTAAAATTATATTTTCTTTGTTCATGAACATCAAAGAAAATTTCTGAGATCAACAAGGCCTTTGAGTACATGCTCAAAGCTGGAGCTTTCGATGCATTATCTGCATGGATGAATAGAACTACTGATGTTTCTGGTGAAGCAAAAACAATTTCATCTTTGTGAAAAAATCTTTGTGAATATGACATTATCTTTAATCTTTCCTCTTCATGTTCATTGTTTGTTCTGCACAATACAATTGTGTTGTGTTTATTTGAAGATATAATTTTTGGCACTTGATCTATTTCTATTCTGCTGGTTTTCCCAACTGTCTCTTCTTAATGAACTTGTATTTGTAAGGCTTTTACTATTATACATTTTGGTAATAAGGCATGAAACAATAAAGGTTGATCTTTTATATTGATTCACTAACATATCAATTCAAAGATTGATAATTTGTCAAAGGGTTATTTAAAAAATTAACAAATATAATACACTAGTCATCAAATTCTACCCCTAATGATTTTTTTTTTTTTTTTTTTTTTGTGGGTGGGGGTTAAGTATAATAATATACACCATTCATTTAACTCTTATTCCTTCTTCAATAGTTGTATTGGAAATGAAAATTCAGAGTTAGCATAGTTATGATTAGCATCGGAACTTGGCCAACAATATTTCCCAGTCAAATGCTTTCAATCCCAAAAACAGAACTGGCACAATTTCCCAGGAGTCTTTAATCTCTTCATTTGCTATATATTGCTAAGCCATTACTCAAAAGTCCCACCTGTAAATACTCTATTTTATCATCACAAATTCTCTTCATAGAACAAACATATATGGCTAGAACAGGCAGCCTTGTTGATCTGCTACTCTTGAAAGAGTCCTTTTCAATAAAATGGTAAATTCGTTTGGCAAAGATTCAAAACAAGTCAAGAAAGTAATTGCCCTCTGGCTAGTACTTGAGGAAAATTTGCTACCATGATCTAATCCGTGCAATAAACTCCTTCAACAACACTGTCATTGAATCCTTATACAATGAAGCATTACAATGCTTAGATTGCATACAACCAACAGAATCCGATGAATCTCTGGTACTTTTGGGCCATTTCGATGCGCCTTTGAACCGGAGATTCTTCTACTACAATCGGAATTTCATCTCCAACCGATATGAACATGTAATGGAAACTGTCTGTGACAAAATATTTGGTGAGACTAAGGCTATAGAAGTAGATGAGTCAGGTTTCAAGCCAGTGGTCAAACCCTCAGGAGCAAAAAGTCAAATCTAATTTAAATCCTGGTGCTATTGAATTTAATCCTTAACAAACTCCTGAGGATTTCAGAACAATATTCTTGACTTTTTCAATGGGTCATCCTCTTAACGGCGAAGAAATTATTAAATTTTTTTCCTCGTAAGTAAGTCACACACCATATCTACTTAATAATTTCTTATTTACTTATCAAATTTTCTTTTTTTCGATTATTTTGTTTAGGAAATATACTGAATAATTTCTTATTTTAATTCTGATTAGATTCTCCTTTTTCGTTTGAATTGTTCAGGAAATGGGGAGAAGTAGTGAAGGATGTTTATATTGAACAAACTGAAGCAGGGCAAGATCCACAATTTGGACTGATTGTATTAACAAGTTCATCAGTGATTGCAATGATATAATAATTGGACAAGCAAAAGCAAAATTTTTTGTGAATCGTAAGCATCTTTGGGCTCGTATCTATGTTCCTTGTCGTAGAGGAAGTGGATAAAAATTTAATATTCTTGGATTATAAATTTTGGATATAAATGGGGTTTTTGTGATATATATATATAACCTTTTTTTTTTAATTGTTATGTTGTATAATTCAAAATTTTAATTTGGGTGTGTGATAGGATAAAGAATTTCATGATAACATCAAGAATATGTGATATCTCATATGGCATCAGAAATAATAAACTTCGTCATAGAAAAAAATTAGAAAGATCATAGCGGTAATCTCTTAAAAAATTTAAAATTTAATGTGTTGTTTCTATTTTATTCAAAACTTTTAATTTTATCAATTTTATATTAATTTATAAATTTTAGTTGCAATT
>CATKHJ010072895.1:0-30218 GCA_949750685.1 Vernicia montana | reverse complement strand
AACAAATAAATAAATAAAAGAAAAAGGAAGAATATAAATACCTTTTGATGACGCTTCGGGACGTATGGACGGAGCGGGCAACCGGATCGCAATTCCACCTTGACTCGTCTCGGCGGAACCAAAGCCTCCTAATGGCTACTCAGGCGGCTCTTAGGACTCTCTCGAACTGGCTTGAGAGAAACCACAGACCACCAAACAAGAACCAAAGTTTAGAACTAAAAGACAGCTCTTTTCGAACCAAGCCTTTAAAAAATGGCTAGCTTTCAAGCAAAATGGCTCGATTTAGCTAGCTTTGAGTGAGTTGAGGTGTGTGTTGGATGGGTTAGGGGGGGGTAGGCTTATATAGGAAGAGAGGATAGGTGAATTTCTGTCTACTTTCGATGTGGGATTAAGGATTCAGGTACGGACTGCCGCACAGGGCCCCTACGGCACCACAGGGGGCCCTTGCGGTAGAATTTTGCTGCCGCAGAACTACCCTGCGGTACCGCAGGGCAGGCATGCAGTTACCGCAGGGTTCACCTGCGGTATCGCAGCAGAAGTCTGCGGCAACCGCAGGAGCATCCTGCGGCAGCCGCAGGTCCATTTGCATTTTTCGGCCCGTTTTCTGCCATTCTCCTTCCGTTTGACCGCCGCACTTCCGCCAATGGTTAATCAGGTTCAACCATACACTGAGATGCAAAATTAAGGGTTCACAAGTCTCCTCTAAAATTAGAACTTAACCCCATTGAAACACAATAATTAATCGCTTTTAAATAGCCATCACGGCTCACAACAGCCATCAACAATTCAACAACCCCATCCTGGTTCTCCAAACTCAGTAAGCATTAAAATAAACTTCAATTCATCAGTTACATACAATTAATCATAGTATAAGACATTGATTGAAATAAATTCATTTAAAAGAAAATATTACCTTTAAAGGTAATTTCATTTCTAAAACATTCTTTTAATAAAATTATTTTAATTAGTAAGCCATTCAATTTAATATAATTTAATTCTTACGTCAAAACATTTATAGTATTTTACAGGATTATACTAAATTCAATTTTCGATAAAAATTAAACTTAAACTTATAAAACATTTTAATTCATTATAAATATCGTACATATGAATTGGAAATAAATCATATAATTAATTCGGACATTTTAACACTCAAATTATTTAATAAAATTAATTACGTTCAACACTCGTATCACACAATATAAAAATCATATAAATAAATTCATAAAATTACTATCTAAAAAACTACATAATATTTAAAAAATAAATTAAATCTATTCATAATATAAAATTCATGAAAATTTATATTAATCTCAAATTTATTAATTTGGTTCAAGGAACATAATTTTTAACTCATAAATATATAATTACTTCAATTGATCTCACTTATTAACAATTAACAATATAATTAAAAGGAAATTATGGATAACATAATTTCAACTCAAAAAATTTCATAAAATTTCATAATTAATTCAAATTATTAATTTAAACCTAAATACATATGAATACAAACAAAACAATCATTTTCTGCGCCGGGGACGACGGTGGCGAATGGGGCGCCGTTCATACCAAATTGTAGATCATGAGTCGTTAATTCTAGAACTGCCAACAGTGTAGCTTTACTCTCGTTGGATTCACCGAAAAAAGCCTCGAAAGTCGTGGTTGGTGAAAACTTCTCTCTTTGATTCTGGCGGTTACCAACGTCCTAACTGGTCGAGGTGGGTACCAAAATGCTCTTGTTATGAACTTCAAAAAGGTACCAAGCTCGCTCAAAATCGTGGCTAGCAGCACCGATGGTGGAGGGGCGTCAGGCGGCTTTAGGTGGCACGTGAGCCTCTGTCCGTCATCCTTCTTCCCCGATCTTGGTCTCCTTGTGTTTTTCGGAGGGTGAGGGACGTGATGGTGGCAGCGGTGTCGTTAGACGGTGGCCGGAGGTGTGTGAATCGACACCCACCGCGTCTCTCTCTCTCTCTCTTTTTCTCTGGTTCTCTCCCTTTCTTTTGATCCGATTGGTCTAAGATTAAAATGGACCAATCAAATGAAACAACCATTTTTTTTTATAATAATAATAATAATAATAACAACAATTAATCCTTTAGTAAATAAACTATTATAAATCAAAACATAATCTATAAATTTCATAAAATATTCTTGTTTCATGAAATATCCATATACAAAAATTTTCATCACTTAAAATAAAAATATAATAAAATAATATATCTTTAAAATATTGATAAAAATTCAAATTTCTATCAAATACAAATATAGCAAGTGCAATTATATAATTAAATAATTATATTTTCGTACAAAATAAGATTTTCTAAAATAAATAAAAATTTAGGTTATTACACCATCCCTCCAAAATAGGGTACCTTCCTAAACTTTAATCACAAATCTGATACTTCTCAGAAGATTAACACCCTAATACCATAGCGGTTTAAGTCGATCTTTCACTAGTTCAAGGTGTCCAGTTCATAAATATATTCATATTACTGCATGCCTAAATTAGACTTAGGATGCATTTCACACTAGACTCAGAGTCTTCACCTGAACGGACCAAAGACTTGTCAAACCTTCTTAGGACAACCTTATGATTCATATCTTGCATGCTTAGATTCGACATAGCATCAATATCAACATAGAACATAATTAGGTTTCCTTTTTCTAGAATCGACCATCCCAGAATAGCCTTAGGATGCTTTGCTCGATTTGATTGCTTCAACCCGTGTTCACGATCATCATGCTTACTTTCCAAGAAAACAACTATGATGAGGGGCATCTGTGAACACGTAATTTTACACCTCAAATAATATTTGGTAATTAGACAGACTTTTCGCAAACCTTGGAAAGCCCTCGGGACATTCAGGATCGAAAACGGGCAATAATGGCACTCCGAGGAACTAAAACTGGCCAAAATCAAACAAAAGATAGACAACCTTTCGGAACAGCTTCTAGGCTACCGCAGGCGCCCTTACGGCAATCGTAAGGCCATTTGCAAAACCATAGGTTGAACCTACGGCAGCACTGGCCTACTCTAACAATTTCCTCCTTTTTGTGCATTTTAATCTTACATCAGGAACTTTAGCTTCCTCTTTTTCCTTTTGTTTTGCATTCTAATCCCACATTGGAAATTTGAGCCTTCCTCCTCCACTCTTTGGCCTATAAAAGCAAGTATCCACACCTCATTTCAATTCACCCTTTGGTTGTTAGTTAACAACTGTCCTCTCAACTTTCTAATCTTCTCTCTATTTTCTTTATAAAGGATTCCTAAGATTAATTCTTCCTTGGTTTTAGTCTGCCTAATTTAGTCATATTTGGATTAAATTAGGTTTTTAAGTTACTTTTTTTTTTATTAATTGCTTTTTATTATTTTGCTTTACTTAATTTCTTTTGCGAGTCGACCAAGTCATTTCTCTTTGATTTGACTTGGCTTGGCTTGAAGATTTGGACTAATTTTAATACCTTTGCATTTTAGAAATTGAAATTCCGATCTGATAAGGCGTTTTGACCTACTTCTCCGATTTCAAAGAGAACCAAGGTAAAACACATTTTTCCTTTTTCTTTAAGGTAAAGCACCTTCTTTTAAATTATTAAACATGATAAAATTCAAGATAAAATAAATAAGCCCTCCATCACAAAATGGAAGAATTGTGTGGGTTTTGATTATCATTCGAAGGGATACGCAGGTACACTTGTTCCAAGTGACAAATCCAAACTAAAACAAACAGCTTCTCCTTCCTATCATTTTCTTATTTTGGGAATGTGTGATCTTTCTTAGTACCCATAAGGGCTAAAAGAGATATCACATATTTATTTGGTTTTTATTGTAATTTTAATTATTTTATCAATTTATTTCTATTCCTTTTATTTATATGTTTTGTTATTTATAATTATAATTGTCATTCCATTTATTTATTTATTTATTCATGAAATTATTTTCATTAAGCTATTTTTATATCATTAAGGTAAACCAATCATTTTCAAAATAAACAAAAAACCTAATTCCCTAATTCTCTTTGGTTTCAAAAATTAGTACATTTTCTAAAAGGCAAATCAATTGGAGTCTAAAATGAGTCTATACCTTATATTTTTTCAACTAAAAATAAATTAAACTGGCGACTCCTCAAAATTATTTTCTAATTTAAAGAGCCAATTTGCCAAATAAAGCGATAGTCGCTTCAATCATGAGATTAAATCCAAACGAGCATTCCGATTCCTAGCGGACTTGACTGGTGCTCGGACGAGACCTCACACTGACACCGTCAACTTGCAAGGATCGTCAATCAATGGTGGATATATAGGTGGAACCGGTTGAACTGTCAATCCTATGGTGAATATTTACGGTGATCACACAACTCTGGAGAAAAAAGTAATTTTTATTAAAGTGAGTAATGAAATATGTATAATGAATTTACAACTTTATAAGAGTTATTACAAGAATAACTTAGTAATTAAAAAAAGAAAGTAAAAAATCCTAATCTATTCAAGCAGTTTATAAAAGAACTGAACTCGTTATATGCATCCGGACTCATTGCTATAAGTCTGAGTTTATTTACATGGGTTGCTTCAAATTCAAGCCCTACAATAATTTAGGCCAACTGTCATTTTCAGTCAACATTAATAATTTAAAAAAATAATTTTTTAAAATAAGAATTTAGCTTAGAACCAAGAGTATAGATTAATTCAATGAGAAAAATATTTATTTTTTTTTAAGTATATAGGCCCGTTTAGGATTAAATTTTCTAAAAACGTTTTTCAATAAAATTTTTTATATTATTTTTAAAATTACTTTTTTTAAGAAACATATAAATTGATATTTTTCTTAAAAACATATTTAAAAATAATAAAAATCAAACAATTAAATTATAAAAATTATAAAAACGTTTTTTTTTTTTTTTTTTTTTTAAAGTCTAACAAACATCCAAAACAAACTTACATCCAAAACGCACTTACAGTAGTTTTGACTTTAGAAGACGTGGCCGACTGCAACTTGGAGGTTACACTCACACACACACGATAATTGCTCTTCTTGTACGTTTCATTCCACAACGAGGCGGCGTAGCAACACTAGCATGTTCTAACAGTAATGGAGACACAGAGACTTGGATGAAAGGGAAAACAAAAATAAATAAATAAATAAAAACACAGAGACGTGCTCTTTAAGCCGCGAATCTCTCTCTTCCAGCCTTTATTAAAAAAAAAAATAAAAAAATCAACAGAACTTTCTCTCGAATTCTTCTTCTCTCGTTCACAATTCTTTATCGAAAGTAGAAAAATTTTCGCAAATTCCGATCATTCAAACAAGGCGATGCTGCTACGATTCAATTCGATAAAACTCTGATCCAAGAATCAAATATACAACAACAACTACAAAGATGTTGGAGGATCAAGTAGCGTATCTCTTGCAGAGATACTTGGGGAATTATGTGAAAGGTCTCAGTAAAGAAGCTCTCAAAATCAGTGTTTGGCAAGGTTTGTTTTATCTTCTTCTTCTTTTAGCAGCTCTAATTATGTTCTTCAAGTTCAATTTGGAGTTGTATTATGCTCTTGAAGTTGTCTTTGCAATGTCGTTTTGTTTACATTTTCGTAACGGACTAGGCAAATGTATTAAAATGCTAGTTACAATCGATTTGTGCCTTACAAGTTACTGGATTAATAAAATTCATTTTTAATCCTTAATATTATGCTCTTGAAGTTGAAGTTGAATTTGTTTGTGCATTTGGCCATAATGAATCATTTTTGTGTTATGCAATGTCATTTTATTTCGTTTAGATGGAGTTAAATGATTTGCTAGTTGCAACTGATTTGTGGCCTCACTCAGATTAAGAGTACTACAATGAGATTTGGAAGAAATTTGAAATTTGGATAATTACAAAAACTCCTTTAAATTTGGAAGAAATTTCAGTTTTTTAACAAAATTTTAAGATCTTTTTTTGTTTAAATAAAAATTACTATTAATGAGAGGAAGGATCTAGGAGTAGATTGAACTTGAACCTCAACTTCTCTCAACTAATTTTTCAGTATGACTTTCACTTTGCAATAACATTTCTATCAAAATAATGTATATCAGTACCCCCTTTTACCCGCTTAAAATTCATTTCTTGCGGTACTCTTTTATTTTATATTACTAGTATTTATTAAATATTAAAAAAAATTATTATCATAATATCGTTATAGTGTTAATTATGTTATGCTTAAAAATCTATTTGGAGATGCTCAAGGGCTTTGAGTTTTGTTCATTAAAATGATTAAACGTAATTTCTCTTGAAGTTTGGTTGACAGAAGTGCTTGGATGAGTATTTATAACAAGCTGAATTTGAGTCAAGATGAGTACCTTGTTTTGTTTTAAGCACTAGATACAGTGGGATTGGAATTTTTTTTTGTTCTAGTGTCGGCTTTTTTCTTTTTCCTTATCCTAGTTCACTGTTCTAAACTTACGAACTGAGTCTAATATAATTTCTGGGGATCTAATTTAATGTCCTTAGTCCCTGTTGGTGGCTTTACCAGTTCCAACTGTTGTTTCATTGGTTCACTTCTGTGTCCTGTGGGGCCTCTCATTCTTCCATAGTGCTTTAGCAATAGAATCCTGGGTATATGTTGGGTCATTATCATCATGAAGAAGTGCTGAATAAATCATATTTGAACTTGTGTTGAAACGATAGGCTTTGGGCATAAATTGATGTCCCTGGTCTTTGCATTTCTTGCCTATAATAATTTGTGTTTCATTTTGAAATTATTAATCAAGTTAAATGTGGCTCTTTTTACCATGTTTTTTCTTAACCATGCATTAGATTAAATTCTTTGGTTACATGTTGAGGTTTCTTTTTTTTTTTTTTTTTAAGTAATGATTTATTTAAGTTTAAAGCTCAGAAAAAAGAGAGTATTGACAGTAATAATTATGATCTAATAGTTGAGCAATTCTGTTTTACGTATTCTACAAATTAATGGATTTGTCATCAAATAATGCATTTTATTTAATTCAAAAGTAAGTTATTACTATTATTGACGACTTGCTGTTTTTTGGTTCTTTACTTATTGCTTAAAACTTAAAAACAGGTGATGTAGAGTTAACAAATATGCAATTGAAGCCAGAGGCACTCAACGCCTTACAGTTACCTGTGAAGGTTAAAGCGGGATTTCTTGGATCTGTGAAACTTAAGGTTTGTGGGTTTAGCATGATAATTGAAGTAGCTCTTATTTTTCATGGATTATAATTGCATGTTTGTGTCTGTGAAGTGAGCCAACCTTTCTTTCTTTTTTCTTCTTCTTTCTTTTTCGTGGCTGCACACATGAAGGGATTTGAGGTATATGATTATGTTTTCTGGTTAAAGGTTGAGGAGGCATGGGCATGTAAGGTTTTGCTGTATGTATTTAAGCTTTAGATTGTAAAGTCCACTTAAAATTTTGTTTGCAGGCACATTTACAGCTTTTATAATTTACTGTTTTTAGTTTTAATGTGGTAAGGCAGGCTTAATGTGACATCTTTATATGTATATCTATTGCTCTGCACTGCAGTGATGGTTGTTAGTATTATCTATTTGTTTCTTCGGCTTCTTCATATGTTTATCTTTCTTATTTCTATTTCTTACCCTTACTTGTACTTCTATCTTACAGTAACCTCATTTTTCTTACAAATCAAAACTGGGTACTTACATAATTATCATGGAAGTGGTAAACAGTTAATTCTGAACTCAAAATGGAAAAGAGATACTCAAAAATTCCTGCTACAGAGAAAAAAACCTCAATGTGTTTTTATATTGTCCTTGCCTCTCTGTTTTTATACTTCGAATTTTTGCATTCTCAAGAAATATACATGCAACACATATCAATTTCAGGTTCCATGGAGCAGGCTTGGCCAAGATCCGGTTTTAGTTTATTTGGATAGAATTTTTTTATTGGCTGAACCTTCCACCCAAGTTGAGGGTCGTAGCGAGGATGCAGTACAAGAAGCAAAGAAAAGCCGAGTACGGGTAAGACATGGTGAGCTATGAGTAAGTAGATTTCGTTTCTGTATGGAACATTTTTGAATGATGACTTGACTTTAATATTCTTTTCGGCATAGGAAATGGAAATGAAGCTTTTGGAGAGGGCACAACTACTGAAGTCAGAAGTGGTATGATATAATCTAGCAGTGCTCCACAGCTAAACATGTTGATTGTAATAAGTTGCTCTGTATATGTAAAAAAATCATAATTATGTGAATTCCTGGTAGGGCCTAATAATGCTTTATGTCCTAATTAGTTTGCTATGAGTTGTAATCATTTGTAAGTCTCATTCCCGCTTTTTTCTGCATTGTGAGGTGGTTTAAGAAATTGGAATTGTCTTTGTTGACTTTTTGAGGAAAATTAGGCCTGTCTAGGTTCTTTGGAGATTTGTGTTGCTAAAACAGAAGGTTTGGCAGTGGAAAGGGGGCCAAAATCTTGTAAAATTGTGCCTTTTTTTTAATAGAGTATTTGGTGGGAGATGAATACCTGCCTTTTTATGAACCGGGTTTTATCTTTTTATTTGTTGTGGTATGCTGTGGTTTTTCTTGTTCTTTGTGGGCTTCCAGAGGAGTGTTTTTGAGTATAAGGCATCTTCCTTACTGAAAGAACACACACACACACACAAAAAAAAAAAAAAATTTACAGAAAAGGCAAAAAAGCCTTTTGATATTTGTGTTTGCTTTATGGAAAATTTTCAATTATATGAAAAGATTGTAGTTCCCCTTGCTGCTGAACATATTGGAACTACTATGTTGAGCTTGAAAGTTGTGGAGCAACCTTTTATGAATATTTATTCCTTGGTGGTGATATGTTTCATCAAACTCCTTGGACCTCTACGAGATCAGTTGAAACTTTAGAGTTTGGAAATCACTGTCAAATGTCTAGTTGGATTCTAGATGGTTGAAATATTTTCAAGTTGCTTGTGTGGCTGAAAAGGAATTGTGTTCATGTGGCGACTTTCTTAAACTCTGAAATATGAATATGAACATGAAATAATCTATTTAGCAGTGGATATCAATAATATGAAATGTTAACATTCTCTGAAGGTGCCTAATTTTGTTTAATTTATTAAATAATCAATAATCTACAGCTGCAAATAAGCACCTTCATTATGTCAATGAAAAAATTATATTTGTATCTTAGTATCTTGTCTCTGAGGACTTGTTCATTTTTCTTTCAATACCACTTTCATTTGTTAAACTTTACTCATTTGTAGCAAGTCATCGAGGAGTTGAACTTTATAACCTGCTATGTATTGTTTCATGTTCTTGTTTTCTCTAGTTGTTTGCTGTTCCTTTTTTATTGGCCTTTTAAACTGCACTAGGACTTGGTAGGAAAAAGAAGTGAAAGCTGTTGTTAGCCAGTGCCAAGACCTCCAGGATATTGCCTCTCTGTATCATGTATTTTGTAGTTAGAAGAAGCTATTCATTTGATATAATATTTCTTAGATCTAGATTTGTCCTCTAGATTTGTCCTCCTCTAGCAGTGTCTTTCTGCTTTGCATGTGTTTATGTTCTTGAATGTGCTCTCTTCTAGCTCTTTGACATTAATAAATTAGAAAAATTGGATGTTCTGTTCAAAGCTCAATCCAACAAACCATACTTCATCTTGCTGCACTCGTGGCTTCTGTTGTTACCATATGAATGGTAGTTCCAAGTATTGGTTAATAACATGGTTTAAGTTCGTTGGCAGTGTACGACTAATCTTTTGATCTTTTTGCTATATTTATTTCTCCAAATCCTGTGTCCTGAATCCTGTTTTAACTTAACCTGCATTGGGTTTTGCATTTTTGTCTTTTGAAGAATAAGTCGTGGTTGGGATCCCTTATCAACACCATAATTGGGAACTTGAAGCTTTCAATTTCAAATATCCATATCAGATATGAAGACCTTGAGAGGTATGCTTTTTCTTCTGAGTCTTAATTTTTCATCATCTATTAACTTGATTTGAACCTTTCTTCTATTTTGCAGCAATCCTGGCCACCCATTTGCAGCTGGTATAACTTTGGGGAAACTCTCAGCTGTGACAATTGATGACAATGGGATGGAAACTTTTGTTACTGGTGGTACACTAGACCATATTCATAAGGTTCGTTTTTCCATTCCATGTATAACTTGTTTCTTAGTGAAGAAGCTGTTTCATTTGTTTAATTTTCTTCTAAAGTATATTGAAATAATTTGTTTATAGCAGAGTAATAGATTGAATCATATTGTTGCTGATTGTTTTAGAAACATATTGACTTAGGAAAGCTTCAGACAATCTTAATTTTTAAGGGATTAGGACTAGGGGTTGTATAAATCAAGAATTAGGGCTTGAAAATTAGTGTGGAAGATCTGAATTTCTTTAGTAAAATAAAGGAAAATCAAACAAACAAAAATAAACTACTAGCATCACACTAATAGGATTTAGGACTCACTCCTATCAAGAAAGCATCACACTTTCTAGTGTTAGAAACTCTGAATTGTATCACAAAACTCAAAGATAAAAGCAGAATTTGCTGGAATTTTATTGAATGAAAACTTAGCTGTAAATTACTACAAGCATGGGTATTTGTAGACCCAAACTAATCATAAACCTTATAGGCAGAAAAATTCCAAAAGCAGTCCTAATTCTTTAGGGAGTTGGACCAGGATTTTAAATAATGGAATTGGAAACAGTAACAAAAAGGGTAACGATGTTGAGGAATTGGACTGAATCATTTCGAATCGGCTTTCCATGAATTTATAAAGCCACATAATCACTCAAATCAACAATAAACAAGAATTGAATAAAATATGTTAAAAAAAGAATTTAATAAAATATGAAAGATATTATATTAATAATTGGATGAATCATGAGAAATAGTTGTCCCTCATGTTTCGTCTACCGTTTCTTGGTGATTGGTGAATCACCCATAGATAAATGGAAAACAACATAACAGTAGGCCAAAATTTCGTTATGTAACAGCCGAAACATTATGAAACAAACCATGAGCTGGACTCCCAAATAAAACTAAAAGGAATACTATTATCCTAAACCAACAAGGACTATGAAAATAAGACCTTAAATAAATATAAATGAGTCAAAAGAAATATGGACAGGTTTTCCCACAAACCTGGAAATTACAAACCTGCCCCTCAGGCTTAAAGCACTTGACCAACAATTTATATATTTAAATAGACATGTAAATTTAAATATAAAAGGACTAGAAATACACTATAATATCTGAAATAAAGCCTAGATGAGATGACCACAATACTAAAATTTATAAGTTTTTGAATTTGAATTTTCTTGATTTCCTTGTCCGCCCCTGGTTAGAGGCAACTCAACCTCGAGTTTGAAGTGTGTAAGTATTAAAATAAAAGGATTTCTTGAACTGAATCCATAGCACCACAAAACCAGTTTTCATTTTTCAATTCATCGCATTTTGACTTTCTAGTTGTTTGTAGCCATGAGACATTAGAAAACTACTTCCAAACTTATTTTTGAACTCGGCTTGAATAACAAAATCTATCTCTTGAGTTCAAATGAGAGGCAAGACAAACTCAACATCTCTGGTATCTTGAACAATGTAGCTAGACACCCCCTTGTCCCTTCAAACATTTATTTGCTTCATCTTGGACCTTCCCCATCTTTGCATCCACAAATGTTTTTTGAAATTTCAGTTGTTTCAATGTTTTCTTTAACCAATGCATCAGCCTACTCGACAGGAATGAGAGTAGCTGTCATTGTTTTCAATGAACCAGATTCATTTAGGACAGTTGACTTGTAGCATCCTGAAAGTAATCTTCAACCTTTCCTTTTCAGAAAGCAATTCCAAGTTATGTTTGGCATCATAATCTTGCTGATTTACCTCTCCTGATTGCCAATTTTTAGCTTTTAGCTGCTGATTTGGCTTTTTTGCCTCCATTATCTGCTCTCCAGACCTGTGTAGTTGTTGTTCTAGCTTTTCTAACTGCTGTGTAGCCTTTTCTATATGTCGTTCTCTTGATTCCTTTCTAACTTGATTATCAAGTCCAGAATTTGGAAGATAACCGATGAACCTCAAACGTTTCTCAAGCATAAAAGCTTGTTTAGTTGCATCTTCAAGGTCAACTAGTCTCCTATTTGTTAGCTCATTGAATTTTCTAGATTTCCTTGTCTGCATCACATATGTTTGCTGTTAATGCAACTTACTGTGTGCTTAAGACTTTAAATGTTAAACTTTAAAGGCTCATTGATCTGTACTTGCATGTGAGATGAATCTCCTTTCATGGTGTTGAGGAAGTCAGGTCAAGCAAAGAATGCATGGAAGAGAAGCTTTTTTCTGTTCTTCACTACCCTCCTCTTTTCCTTGAAGAATTTTTTCTGTGTATGATTCTGTTGTTACTATTATTTTGGCCATTCATGTTTACGTTCTCAATTGTTTTCAGTCCGTTGAACTTGATCAACTTGCTGTTTATATGGATTCTGATATATCTCCATGGTATGTTGACAAACCATGGGAGGATTTGCTTCCTTCGGAGTGGCTCCAGGTACTATCTTCTCAGTCCTTGTTAGTATAGTAGTTTTCTCTATTTGGTTTTGTTTTATTTTTTATCTTGGCTCTGTGGAACTTCCAGGTTTTCAGGTTTGGTACAAATGGTGGTAAGCCGGCAGATCACATTATGAAGAAACACTCTTACATTCTACAACCAGTGACTGGGAATGCAAAATACTCAAAATTGCAGTCAAATAAATCTGCTAATGGGGGTCAACCTTTACAGAAAGCAGCAGTGAACTTGGATGATGTGACACTTTGTTTGTCCAAGGTTGTCATTGGTGTTTCAGGTCTAGTTTGCTTTTCTGAGAGTAGTGTGCTCAAGTTCTCTTCATTAAGTTGTCTCTTTGTGTTTACAGGATGGATACAGGGACATTTTAAAATTAGCTGATAATTTTGCTGCCTTTAACCAACGCTTAAAATATGCTCATTATCGCCCACTCGTGTCGGTGAAATCAAATCCACGGTTGTGGTGGAAGTATGCGTATAGAGCTGTTTCTGACCAGATGAAGAAGGCAAGGTATTTGAATAATTAATTTTGTTTTCTTTCTGACTAAAGATATTGCAATCATTACAAGTTATTCCCATATGTGTATAACTTATAAGTATATATAAGTTACAAATCAGGTGAGCTTGCCTACAATAAACACTCAGGCATTTGCCTATGATTTCAGTTAGCACAAAGCGCTTTCTGCCTGCTTGTTTGAGATCATGGCATGAGCTGTTTAATGCTAGATGCTTTGCTAGAAGTTCATGGTACATGTTGCATTAGGCAACAAAATGGATGTTATTGGAAGACTTTAGGTGTGTGCATATCAATTTTATAAATGTCGAGTATAATCTCGGCCCACAATTTTAGCAGCTTAAACTTTTGAAGCAGGTAACTGGTTTACATTGCATCAGATCAGGAAATTCCATGTCCAGACCATGTTGAGTTCCCAAATTATTAATTCCTTGTTTTGTTTATTGCTGGAGTAAGGCCTATATGTGAAGTCAAAATTTAGTAGAAAATGATTATTTAACCATGACAATAGATGGGCGCTTTACAGTTACTAAGCATCTTATGATTCCAGTAAATATATGGGATGCACATCGAAGTATTGTGCAATTTTCAAAATTTTGTTTTTGAGGGGTTGCTAATAACAAGATAGCGATTTTGTATATGATATTCTTGTAACTTCCTGGGCCTGAATAATATGGTACCATGCTGCAATGAAATCTTGTTACTAAAACTCTGTTGTCCTCATCCTGATCAGATTATTCATGGAAGGTGCTTTTGGTAAGAAAAAAAAATATGGTTTTTGGCTTATTCTCTTCTCATTTGTGGAGGGTGGATGGGATTGGAAGGAGATGTCCCAGAAATTACATGAGATGAATTATGGGGTTTGCCTTTGTGTGCCTTCTATGGTGAAGCTTTGCGTGCCAATAAATAAAAGACCATCTCTTGATTATATCTTTCTTTCTTTTTCCCCTCTATAAGAAGATAAATTTTATACCTTTATTTACACGAAATTTGTTCAAGTGAAAGCTATTAAATGTTTTTCTTATAAGGAGTTGCAGCAAGTGCTTTTTTTTTCCTGCTCTTATTTGTTTGGGGTGATTTCTTTGTATCTTTTGATCATCATTGTTTGATGATGCGTCTGCATATATTGAGATTTGTCTCTTTGTTCGCCAAGCTTAGTTTCTTGGGCCTTGGATTCTCTGGTTAATATGCCTGCATATCTTTTGATGAGTACATATGTTTTTTAAAGGGCTCATGGAGGTAACTGATGTTCAAAGAAAACTTTGATAGCAGATGCGTATGAACTCTAGAACAAAATATTTATGAACAAAGCATTGCTCCTGTATACAAAAAAAATGAAGAGTATTAATCCATCTATTTTTATGTATTGTCCCTCGCAGCCACATAAATGAGCGTTATCCTTGGATATTTATGCATGCCAAGACTGCTTTGGCTGTGGACATTCTGCTTCATAGTGTTAATGGAAGTTGCTTGAAAAAAAAAATGAAAATACTGCATGCCTTTGTTTCTCAGAGTTGTCTTTGATACTAGCAGTTGCTTTCAGTTTTAGGTAGCGAGGTTGCAGGAGTGGCATGACTTTTTTTTTTTTTTTTGTTTAATCTGACTGGTTTTAAATTTATTGCTTCTGTTGCTAAGGAAATGATATTGTGGCAGTGGGAAATTATCCTGGGAGCAGTTACTAAGATATGCAAGATTACGCAAGAGATATATCTCTCTGTATGCTTCTCTGCTAAAGTCTGATCCAAACAAGGCAATAATTGACGACAACAAAGATATAGAGGAGTTGGATCGTGAACTTGATATTGAACTCATACTACAATGGAGGTATTGACAAGTTTATAGGTATTACGTTTTGATGTATGATTTTTAGGTGTATTGTTTAAGAAATTGATAATGTGAAAAGCAAACAAAGGATGTCATATGGAGAACATTATTTTATTGAGACCAATATTGTAAACTTGCTTTCATTTTTATCTCTCATATACATACATGCACACACAGATAGTTTCACTCGAGCAAGTAGTCTTCCTGCGACCCCCGCTCCCCTCTGAAATTATTCCTGTCTTAAGATATGTTGTTTCATAAACTCCTGTCTCAAGGTCAGTTGTACTTATCTGCCTGAGCTCAAAGCCATGCATGTATTTCAGACTCTTACCAGTTCAATATATATTGCTTGTGAGATTAGATGTGCTATTATCATATCAAATCCTCATTTTTATTCTCATTTCAACACACAGTATATTTTTTTTCTCATTGTGATTCATTCAGCAAAGTTTCAGCAAGTGCAACTTTTGTGGGCTGAATTTTTGTTTTTTATTTTAAATTTGTGAAATGAATTTTTGGTTTTATGGAAGGAGACAATCCAGTGATTGAAAATGAGAATTGCATGCATACATCTATACATGCATATGCTTCCAGACAGTTTTTCTTTCTTCATCCCTCACCAATACATCCTTGTGTGTGCATTCTTGTGTGCTTGCAGTCATATATACTTGCTTATGAGTATGCTAATCGTTACATGTTGGACAATTTATGATACATTTATAGGTTTTGATTTTGTGCTTTTTTATCTGTGAAATATTTTTACTGTATCCTGATATTGGGCAGGATGTTGGCACACAAGTTTGTGGAGCAATCAATAGAATCAGACCTTTACTCAAGGAAACAAAAAGCTAAGAAGTCATGGTGGTCATTTGGATGGTAGTGTATTTTTTTTTTCTCGAGAATAAACCTCTTGATGCTTGTCTTAATTTATTTTATGTGGTAATGCTATAGAGTTTGTAAGATTGCCTGTCTGTATCTATTTTTTCAGGAACACTGAATCTTTTGAAGATGAAACTGAACAATTTCATTTCAGTGATGAGGACTGGGAACAACTGAATAAACTGATAGGTTATAAGGAAGGTGATGATGGACAGTCAGTAATATTTAATGAGAAGAAGGATGCTCTTCAAATGTATTTGGAGGTTCACATGCAACATAATGCTTCAAAGCTTGTTGATGGGGTCCAAGAGTGTCTTGCTGAATTATCCTGTGATAATCTTGATTGTTCCATTAAACTTTATCCAGAAACAAAGGTTTTTGACATGAAATTAGGGTCATACCGGTTATCATCACCAACTGGCCTTCTTGCTGAGGTTGGAATCCCCTTTGTATGATGGAAATTTCTTGAATAATCCCTAAACAATATTTATTTGCTCCTGGGCATTAGCATGCTACACAAATCATTTGACCCTTCGCCATGCAGAGTGCAACTACTTTGGAATCTCTAATTGGTGTCTTCTGCTATAAGCCTTTTGATGCTAAGGTGGACTGGAGCATGATTGTCAAAGCTTCTCCATGTTACATGACTGTATGCTGCTAATCTCTAATTCTACAAGATGGTTGTGTTATGTCTGTTCTTGTTTACTGATTAACATTATTGGCCAGTATTTGAAGGATTCCATTGATGAGATTATCAAATTTTTTGAGAGCAACCATGCTGTTAGTCAGACTATTGCGCTGGAAACAGCTACTGCTGTTCAGGTATTCTTCTATTCATGCATGTTCTCTAGATTATAGATGAAAAGCTAGCTTTGAGTGCTAAACTTGGTTGCTAGAATTTGGTACATTTACTGGACTCAAGGAATTATTCATGGTTGGTTATTGGTTTGGAAGGTGGATGAAGCCATCAAGTATTTAGTAAGTGGGAGTGGCAAAATGGGTAAACTCTCATGACAAAACAGGGGTAGAAGTTCAGAAAGAAATTTGATTTTTTTTTAAGTAATGTGTGTCAAAAATAACACAAGCATGCTTTTAATTATTGGATGTATGAATATTTTTTGTGGATCAGAATTTGTTTGCACTATAAGCACTTGTATATGTTTTATTTCGGTTGATTCAGTTGAGTGGTGCATAATATGGTTTGCATAAAAATGTAGATTCATGCAATATGTTGTGCATTTGATAAATTTTTCAGAAGAGAAAATGGTAAATGTTAGCTTGTTTTATTTCACTTCTGTACTGCCACTGAATTCTCAACCCAAACAATTGTTATTTTGTATTTGTTTTAGCAAGGATTTAGAATGATTCTTTCCATGAGTCATAAAACCTGTTTGCATTACACCTGTTGTGTCACTGAGGTTTTCCTGGCATGATAAGATTATGTAATAAAATAAAGTTTGTGTTATTTATTTATTATTTGGAGGGGGGAGGAGCAGGTTCCTTTTTCCGGATGCTTTAATGAATTTTTTATTTCTTTGGTAACTAGATGACGATTGATGAAGTCAAGCGTACTGCTCAACAACAAGTGAACAGAGCTTTGAAGGATCAATCAAGGTTTGTTATTTTGTTTTTGTTCTCTAGTTTAACAAAGGTTGTGCTGACCATACGTGACACTTTGATGAAAGCATTTAAATGTATCTGTGAAACTCATGTGGTGCACTCTTTTGGACTTTTTATGGGTTTTTGCTTTTGTAAAGTTTCAAAACAGTGTTTTTAGTTACTATTGGAGCAATTGGACTGTGTTACTTTATTAGTTTTGTTTGTACTTTTGTGTACTTTCTTTGAGAGGGTATCTTGTTCTCCAATTGTTATTTCTTTGGATTCTCTTAACGGAAAAGTTCTAATTGTATTATTTCTGTAAAGGAAAGAGACCCTAATATATACAAGTGTATCTAGATCTTTACAAGGAAATAGCTCCTAAATAATAGGGAGAATAAACTAGACTAGGAAACAAATAAAACAGAATAGGAAACAATATGCAAAATAATAATATAATATTTTAGCTGTTAAAGAAGGAAAAAATCATTTAAATTCCTCTGAGAATATCTAACACTGCCCCTCAAGTTGGTGAATGAATATCCCGCATTCCAAACTTGCTAGTTAATTCTTGGAACTTTTGAGTAGACAAACCCTTAGTCAACATATCTGCAATCTGTTCTTCTGATAGGATGTAGGGGATACTTATAATGCAAGCTTCAAGCTTTTCCATAATAAAGAGTGTGTCTATCTCTACATGCTTGGTTCTATCATACTGAACTAGGTTATGTGCAATATTGATTGCAAATTTATTATTACAATACAACTTCATATTTCCATCTCTTTTAATCTTCAAGTCATCTAGAATGATTTTATTCCACAGTAGTTCACATATTCCAAGTGCCATGGCCCTAAATTCAGCTTTAAGACTTGATCTTGACACCACATCTTGTTTCTTATTTCTCCAAGTCACAAGATTATTTCCAAGGAATGTAAAATAATCTGTAGTGGATCTTCTATTAGCCAATGACCCAAGGAATGTAAAATAATCTGTAGTGGATCTTCTATTAGTCAATGACCCTCTGTAATCTGCATCTGTATAGGCTTTGACCATTAGCTTATTATTTTGCTGAAACAAAATTCCATTTCCAGGTGTAGACTTCAAATAGTGAAGGATTCTCTGAACAACTTGCATATGCTTTTTCCTTGGATCATGCATAAATTGACTGACTACACTAACTGCATAGGCAATATCAAGTCTTGTATGAGAAGTAAATTAATCTTCCCACTAACCTTTGGTATCTACCTTTTTCAACTGTCTCCCTCTCTTTCTTTTAAGCAGTGGTCCCTCTCAATAGGTGTATCAACTGGTTTGCTTCCAAGACAGCCAGTTTCTTTAAGTAAATCTAAAACATACTTCCTTTGAGAAAGAAATATCCCTTCTTTTGAGTAAGCTACCTTAATACCCAAGAAATATTTTAGCCTTCCAAGATCCTTGATGTCAAATTCTTGAGCCAATTCTTCTTTCAGCTTTGCCCTCTCAACCAAGTCATTCCTAGTGACATATGTCATCTAAATATACCAAGAGAGCAATTACTTCTCCTTGGGCTGAATGCTTGATAAAGAGAGTATGGTCTCCTCTACTTTGTCTATAATTCATCCTTTGCATAGCCTTTGTAAACTTTTCAAACCAAGCACGTGGTGATTGTTTTAGGCCATAGAGTGCCTTTTTAAGACGACAAACCTTGTTCCCAAGTTTTCATTGAAACCCGGTGGCGGCTTCATAAATACCACCTCTTCTAAATCTCCATGCAGAAATGCATTTTTAACACCAAACTATTGAAGAGACCAATTAAAATGTGCTGCCAACGCTAACAGAATTCTGACTGTGCTCATCTTGGCAACTGGTGCAAAAGTCTCCAAGTAATCTATCCCATACTTTTGTGTATACCCTTTGGCAATTAATCTCGCCTTATATCTCTCAAGAGATCCATCAACCCTATATTTCAAAGTAAATACCCACCTGGAACCAACCAGCTTTACTCCTTTTGGTTTAGCAACAATGTCCTATGTTCTATTCTTTTCCAAAGCATTCATTTCCTCTCTCATGGCATGAGTCCAATTCCTGTCATTCAATGCATCTTGTACAGTTCTCAGAATCTCTGTTGAGTTGATAGATGTGAGAAAAGCTGTGTCTAGGTGAAAGTTTGTGATAAGAGAAAGTGGAAAATAGGATGTTGGGTACAACTCCCAGTTCCTTTTCTATGAGCTATAGGTAAGTCCAAGTCATCACAAGTATTGGAAGAAAAGCAGGAGAAATACCTGCTGAATTTTCTTGTGACTCAGTCGCGATTTGGTTCTGATGATTGGATTTGCTTTGGGATTGATTCAACTTTTTCCTTCCTTGAGTAAGTTCAAGGCAGTTCCTTCCATTTTTTTTGTTTTTGGCTTAGCTGGTCTTATTTGCTCTTCAATGGCAGCAATCGATTCTATAGAGGGTCGCAAGTCAGATGGAATACATGTGTCTAATGAGGTAGATACTTTGGGTGAGGATGTGGTGTTTGAAGGAATTGATGTTGTGGATGCTGGCAAAAAAGAGCTAGACATGGAAAGTGACTTAAGAAGAAGAATAGAGTCGAATGAACCATCAGCATTCTCACTCTCCCCTTGACGATGAGAGTTAGATATTGGAAAATAAGGAATTGATTTACAAAATGTAACATCCATATAGACAGAATTTCTTAGAAGGTGGATGATAACATTTGTAGCCTTTTTGATTGTTGGAATACCCATCAAAGACACATTTTTGAGCCTGAGGATCAAGTTTACTACGAAATTGTTTATGAATGTGCACAAAAGCAACACATCCAAATACTTTTGGAGTAGGAAATATGTGAAACAGATAATGAGGAAAAAATTTAGAGAGTATGGATGGGACTCTTATTGTGAAGAGAACGAGAAGGGATCCTGTTGATAAGAAATGCAGAAGTAAGCACTGCTTCACCCCAAAAACATTTAGGTACATTCATTTAGAAAAGAACAGATTGAGTGACATTGAGAAGATGTCGGTTTTTCCGCTCAGCAATTTCATTTTGTTGTGGGGTATTTACACATGAAGACTCATGAACAACCCCAGCTTTGTCAAAAAAAAGAGTGAGGAGTTTGATTGAAATACTCTTTGGCATTATCATATTTTATTCTTTTGAAGGAAACACCAAATTGAGTATGAAGTTATTTATGGAACAAAGGAATAATGGAACAAACTTCAGATTTTTCTTTCATAAGATAAAGCCAAGTAACTTTAGTACAATCATCTATGAAAGAGATAAACCAACGAGCCCTATTCACATTTGGAATTTTGGAAGACCCCCAAACATCAGTATGAATCAAAGAAAATGGTTGAGAAGAACTTTTATTAACGACTGGAAATTGTACACGATGGTGCTTAGCAAGTTCACAAACTTCACAATGGAAAATACTAACATCAATGTTCCTAAACAAAGAGGGAAACATATTTTTGAGTAAAGAGAAAGGGGGGTGGCCGAGCCTATAATGTTCAAGCCAAATCCTAGTAGAAACCAAAGAAGAACTAGAAGAACAATTAAAAACCAGCTGAGTTTCTTTATTCTTAGGTATGCCTTTCATCCCAAGGTAATACAGGCTGTCTTGCTCTCTAGCCCATCCAATCACCTTCCCTGAATTCTATTCATGAAACACAGAGATTAGAATAAAAAATACAAAGCAGTTTAGGGATTTAGTAATTTGGTGGATAAAGATAAGGTTAGATGTGAGGTTAGGTGCATGAAGAGCATTTTTTAAAGACAAAGAAGGTGACAAAGTGATATCACCATGACCAGCAACCAACAATTGTTTTCCATTCTCAACGGTAATTGATTTCTCATTAAGATAAGGTTTATATGTATCAAAAAATGTAGAGCTAGAGATCATGTGATCAGTTGCACCTGAATCAACTGTCCAAGAGTCCGAGATAACTGTATTATTTTCATTAAAAGAAGCAGTGATCAAACCCTTACCTCATGAGCCAATGAGCACGAGCCAGATGATATGGTCTCCAAAAAGCTCCTTAGTTTTTTAATCTCCTCATCATTGAATCCTTTGAATGATCCTTTGTCTTCATTAGAGGATTCTCCTGGATTCACCTCTTGTTTTGTCATATTTGATTGACTTCTCTGATTTTTAATTATGCTTAATACTTGTTCTTTTCCATGCAACTTGAAGTAGGAATATCTTGTGTGGTGCGGTTTTTTACAATGAGTGCACCATAGATTATCAAGAGAGGATGTTTTGGTTAGCTTCCCCTTATTCTCAATCCTCTGTCTACCACGTCCATTGCCTCTAGCTACAACCATAGTAGAACCAACAGTTGTGGAATTAGCATCTAGCATCACCAATCACTGGCTCTCTTCCCCTCGAATGATGGAAAAAGTTTCACTCATCATAGGCAATTTCTCCTTCCAAAGAATTTGGACCCTAACCTGATCAAATTCAGCATTTAGGCTTGCCAAAAAATCAAACACTCGGTTCCTTTCTCTGTCTTGGAGTAGTATTTGAATATCTTCAGTTGAACTTAGTTTCAAATTTTGATACAAATCCATCTCTTCACACAGACTAGTCATCACATTATAATATTTTGTAATTGAATGATTACCTTGCTTGGTATTAGCAATCTTAGTTCTGATCTCATACATGATTGAAGCATCTTGATCTTTGGAATTGGTACTGTGCACAGTCTCCCACACTTCCTTAGTAGATTCAAGAAACATAAAATTGCGGCCTATATACAGCTGCATAGAATTCGGCATCCATGTCATGATTGCAGTATCTTCAATATCCCATGTTTTGAATTTTGGATCTTCACTGTTTGGTGCTTCTCCAACAATATTGTAATATGAGGTAATTTCCTCTTGTATTCCATCAATGATTTGTACACATATATATACACAAAACTAAATCCTATTTTAGGAAGGTAAGCTACATATAATCCTATAATCATGCTGTCAAATATTCCTAATTATATACAAAGATATTCCTAATTATAATCTATTCCCATTCTGTAACACTCCGCCTCAAGCTGGAGTATAGATGTTAATCATGCCCAGCTTGTTACAAAGATAATCAACCCGAATCCCGTTTAGAGGTTTTGTAAAGATATCTCCTAATTGTTCTTCTGTCTTGACATAACCTGTAGAAATTAAGCCTTGCTGAATCTTTTCACGAATGAAATGACAATCAATCTCATTATGCTTTGTTCGCTCATGAAATACTGGATTAGAAGCAATGTGAAGAGCGGCTTGGTTGTCACACCATAACTTAGCTAGTACTGAAGTCTTAAGACCTACTTCAATCAAAAGTTGATGTATCCACATTATTTCACATACAGATTTAGCCATAGCTCGATACTCTGCTTCAACACTCGAACGTGAGACAACAGTCTGTTTCTTACTTTTCCATGAGACCGGATTTCCATCAATAAAAACATAGTAGCCTGAAGTAGATCGTCTATCTTCCTTAGACTCTACCCAGTCAGCATCTGAAAAACACTCAATTCTAGTATGACCATGGTTGCTATACACAATACCTCGCCCAAGTGCCCCCTTCAAATAGCTCAGAATTTGCTCTACTGCTGCCCAATGGTGAACAGTTGGAGAGGACATGTACAGGCTAACAACACTGAGTATGCGATATCTGGGTGGGTCACAGTAAGATAATTCAACTTCCCAACCAATCTTCTGTATCTCTCTGAATCATCAAACAATTCACCCTTTTTTGTAAGTTGCAAATTAGGAATCATTGGCGTGCTACGCGGTTTAGCACCCAATTTTCCTGTCTCAGCTAATAAATCAAGCACATACTTCCTTTGAGATAAAAAGATTCCCTTCTTGCTTCTAGTTACTTCAACACCCAAAAAACATTTCAACATCCCCAAATCTTTAGTATGAAACTGATTGTGAAGAAATAACTTAAGAGATGAAATACCTGCAGTATTACTTCCAGTAATAATAATATCATCCACATACACAACTAACAGAATGATGCTAGCAGCAAATTGTTTGTAGAAAACTGAGTGATCAGACTGACTTTTCTTCATACCAAACTCCTCAACAGCCTTACTAAGACGACACACTCTCCCATACTCCCCCTGAGCAACAAAACCTGGTGGTTGCTCCATATAAACTTCCTTGTGAAGATCACCATGAAGAAAAGCATTTTTGATATCTAATTGATGCAAAGGACAATCATAAGCAGCAGCCATAGAGATGAACAATTTGACAGATGTAAGTTTAGCTACAGGAGAGAAGGTATCTGAATAATCTACCTCATAAGTTTGAGCATAGCCTTTAGCAACAAGGCGAGCTTTTAAACGTGCAACTGAGCCGTCAGGATTAATTTTCACCACAAACACCCATTTACAGCCAATAGCTTTCTTACCTACATGTAAATCCACCAAGGTCCAAGTACCATTATCCTCTAAAGCATTCATCTTCTCAATCATAGCTTTGCGCCAACCAGGATGAGAAAGAGCCTCATGAACAGTTTTAGGAACAAAAATAGAATCGAGAGATGCAATAAAAGAACAGGATGAGGGAGACAAATGCTTATAAGACACAAAAGAAGATACTGGAAACTTACATTGACATTTTACCTTTGCGAACGACAATAGGAAGATCATCATTAGAACTGGGAACCGGATCAGATGACGAAGGAACTGGCGCAGGACATGGAGCAGGAGGTGTAGGAACAGTAACTAGATCAGGAGCAAGAGGTTGTGGACAGTGAGTATAAACCTATTTTTTAGGAGGCTTGATAGGAGAAGGCTTAACAGGAGCAGAGGGAGGAAGATCAGAACTAGGAGATGTAATAGTATAGATTAGTAAATCATCCTCTTCACTATTACTGAAAGAATTTGAAGATGAAGAAAATGGTGTTTGTTCTAGAAAGGTAACGTCAGCTGACACAAGGTACCTGTTAAGACTGGGACAGTAACACCTATATTCTTTTTGCACACAAGAATACCCAAGAAAAATACACTTTAGATATTTGGGATCAAGTTTTGTAACCTGAGGTCGAACATCCCGAACAAAACAAGTACACCCAAATATCCTAGGTTCAACAGGAAACAATGACTTATTAGGAAAGAGGACATGAAAAGGAGTTTCACCAGAAAGAACAGAGGAAGGCATATGGTTAATCAGAAAACAGGCTGTGGAAACTGCATCAGCCCAAAATTGTTTAGAAACTTGCATTTGAAATAATAAAGCTCTGGCAGTCTCAAGAAGATGTTTATTTTTTCTTTCAGCAACTCCATTCTGAGATGGTGTATCTACACAAGAAGTTTGGTGAATAATGCCATGTTGAACCATATAATTTTGGAAGTATTTTGATAAATATTCCTTAGCATTGTCACTTCTCAAAATTTGTACAGGCACATTAAATTGAGTTTTAATTTCAGCACAAAAAGCAATAAAAGAGGAGAACACTTCTGAACGATTTTTCATAAAAAATAACCATGTCATTCGAGAATAATCATCAATAAATGTAACAAAATATTTAAATCCAATCTTAGACACAATAGGACAAGAACCCCTAAACATTGGAGTGAACTAATTAAAAAGGAGCACTAGCTCTTTTATTGACTCTGGGACTAGAATTGAAACGATGATGTTTGGAAAATTGACACGATTCACAATCTAAAGAAGACAAACTAGAAAACTGAGGATAAAGTTTCTTTAGCATAGGTAATGAAGGATGACCCAATCGACAATGGGCTTCAGAAGGGGTTACGACTCCAGAGCAAGCAACAGACTTTGGTATTTGTGTATCAAGAATGTAGAGACCTCCAGACTCATGTCCTTTACTAATAATCTTCTTCGTCATAAGATCTTGAAATAGACAAAAATCAGGATAGAATGAGACACAATAATGAAGAGAACGAGTAAGTTTACTGACAGAGACTAAATTAAAAGACAAGTTAGGTAAACTTAAAATAAATTGCAAAGGAATTGAGGGTGTTGGAATAATTGTGCCAGACCCCAAAACACGAGATGTAGACCCATCTGCTAAAGTAATTGTAGAACTAGAAGCATGTGACTTAAAAGAAGCGAACATACTGGAATTACATGTCATGTGATCTGTGGCACCATAATCAATGACCCCTTTGGAAGATGAGGAAACAAGACGTGTTAATCTTACTTGAATCAACAATGGCAGTGATTGGAGTAGATGAAGACTTTAGAGATTCTTGATACTGTGAGAACTTGGCATACTCATCTGCAGATATTAGAATAGACTCAGAAGTATCATTAGTAGATGCAACATGTGCTGACTGGTTTGACTGATTCTTGCGCTGCAACTTTCTACAATCCTTCTTCACATGCCTTGGCTTATGACAATAATAACAAACACCACCTCCCAAATCTTGTCCTCGAGTACCAGGATTTCGATCATAGCTATTGGAGTCTCCCCCTTTATTGCCACTTCTATATGGCTGTCTCCCAGATTCAGTGGTGCGGCTAACAAGAGAACTATTAGGCTAAACAGGTGTTGAATTTTCTGAGCGGAGTACCCTACTAAAAGCTTCTTCTAAAGAGGATATCTCGGGACTAGAAATAATTTGAGATTTAGCAGCCTCAAACTCATAGGGAAGACCAGCTAAGAAACTCATAACAACCATCTTCTCTCTCTGAGCTTGCTGAACTTTAACATCAGTATTAAATGGAAGTAACATATTCAGTTCCTCATGAGTCTTCTTAAAATCCATAAAGTAGTCAGTGAGAGATCTGTCCCCTTTTTCTGGACGATAAAAAGCTTGGCATACCTTATAAGTGCGGTTGATATTTCCCTTGTCAGAGCACACAAACTCCAAATAATTCATTAGTTCTTTCACAAATTCATAATGATTTATTAAACCAACCACCTTACTATCAATAGAATTACGTATTTGTAAAAACAGACAGGCATCCTCTCTTTTGAATCATCGCTAGGTGGGTCATTAGTTAAGTGATTATCCATAGCAATACTCTGCAAATAAATTCGAACAGTTTTACTCCAATCCAAATAATTAGAACTATTAAGTTTATGTTCCGTAATTTTTGACATCACAGGAACAACATCAGACATGACTCCAGACTTCTTATCAGCCATAATACCAAATATGCTATGACAAATAGAAAACCAAAACTGAAAATCAAGAGGACCTGAACCTGTTGCAAAGAAGATCCAACACTCGAATGGATGCTGACCCAACCAGATACAAAGAAGTGTTGTACAGAGCAAGGCGAACTCGAGACTGAAGACCGGAGCAGGTGGCCGGACCGGGCGTGCCTTCACATGCCGGCGAGTGAAGTTTGGACAAAAACTTGTGGCGGCGCGTGAGTCTCACGCGCGAGGCTTCTAGTCACCGGATTTTGGAGAGGCGCCGGTCGGCAGGTGGCGCTTCGTCCTAGGCCGGTGGTGATGACAAACGGTCACTCTAAAATAGTGACCCTAAATTTCGTTCCCCAAGCTATTGTTTTTCAGCAGACCCAAATACAAGAGGCAACCCTAATTTTAATGCTCTAATACCATGTAATTTGAGGTAATTTCCTCTTGCATTCCATCAATGATTTGTACACATATGGTATACACAAAACTAAATCCTATTTTAGGAAGGTAAGCTACATATAATCCTATAATCATGCTATCAAATATTCCTAATTATATACAAAGATATTCCTAATTATAATCTATTCCTATTCTGTAACAAATATGATTGAGTTTATCCTTCCCTTTGAGAGTAAGTTCACAATCCTAGCCCATTGCAGGTAATTCTTGCCATCTAAGCGAGTTCTTTGATGGTTCAAGCAATGTAGTTTGCAGGGCAGCAAGAGTGGACTTGGTTTCAGAGATGTCTTACATCTTTGAGCAGTATTGGCGATGAAGGCCAGTAGACTAGGAACACAGTAAGACAAAAGGCGATGAAGGCCAAGATGTGTGACTACAGAAAGAAACCCTAGGAGGGCTCTGATATCATGAACGGAAAAGTTCTAATTGTATTATTTCTGTAAGGGAAAGAGATCCTAATATATACAAGTGTGTCTAGATCTTTACAAGGAAATAGCTCCTAAATAATAGGGAGAATAAACTAGACTAGGAAACAAATAAAACAGAATAGGAAACAATATACAAAATAATAATATAATATCTTAGCTGTTAAAGAAGGAAAAAAATCATTTAAATTCCTCCGAGAATATTTAACATTCTCCATTAATAGTTTTCTTTTATCGATTTTATTTTTTATTTATATATGGTCACCTAATGATGGATTCTGAAGTTCTTTATTGATGTTTCACTCTTGTGAGCGCGTCTTTGGTTTTTACAAGAATGATGTATTGCTTGCTTTGTGATCTTTTGGCTGAAGTTGCAATAAGTGTGGATTTGTAAAGCTGATGAAAAATACTGTACTGTTACAGTTGTATTCTATGGGATTATTGCATTTCAATGGTAACAATGTGTGAAGCATTTGTGAATGTAATGTGAGATGTGTACCGCCAGGTTCCTTGGCTTATAATGTCTTAGTTGCCATATTTTAACTGATAGAAAATGACATTTACATTGATATTGCTCACAGGTTTCTGTTGGACTTGGATATTGCGGGGCCAAAGATTACAATTCCTACTGAATTTTGTCTTAACAACATCCATTCAACAAAACTTATGCTGGACTTGGGAAATCTCGTGATTCGCTCGCAGGTTAAGTCCACAAACTTGATATTTATTGATATTTTAGGATGAAGTGTTAAAATTTATATGAATTTTCAAATGTATGCAGGATGAAAGAAGACCATCTAAGGAGCTGGACATGTATTTGCAGTTTGATTTGGTTTTGAGTGATGTCTCTGCTTTTTTAGTTGATGGTGATTATTGCTGGAGTCGAACCTCTTTGCACCAGCCTACTGATTCTGGCCAATCAAGTGGTATTAGCTTTTTGCCTGTTATTGATAAGTGTGGGGTAATCGTAAGGCTCCAACAGGTAAAGTATGAATACTTAGACCTTAAGTTTTGACATATAATTGGTGTATGCATGTGCACGTGCACCTATGCTTTTTTGATGTGTTTGGTATGCAATGTACACATGCGTGTTTACTATACTCCATGACTTCTTGAGTTTTGGAAGCTAATATTATGTCATATTATATTCAGATTCGATTAGAAAACCCTTCTTATCCTTCAACAAGACTCTCTGTGCGGTTGCCATCATTAGGATTTCACTTTTCTCCTGCACGGTATCATCGATTGATGCAAGTGGCAAAGATATTTCAGGACAAGGATATTGATAATTCAAATCTTATTCGCCCTTGGAATCAAGCAGACTTTGAGGGCTGGTTGCATCTTCTTATTCGAAAGGTTCTCTCTTCCTCTTTATCTCTCTCTATATTTTGGTGGTTTATGTCAAGAGTAGCACTTTTAACAATTGAGTGTTTTTTTTTTTTTTTTTTTTTCATTTTAGCTTTTAATTTTGCTTCATAATTTTTATGTGGCAGGGCATGGCAAACAGGGAAGCTGTATGGCAACGTCGATATCTTTGCTTGGTTGGGCCGTTTCTTTATGTTCTGGAAAACCCTGATTCTAAATCTTACAAGCAGTATCTCAGGTTCAGAAACCAACCCAACTTTTTAATGCTAATTTTTGATGGGCCCAGTATATAGATGTATCTAAGCATGATTTTTTTTTTTAAATGAAACATAATATCAAATAGGAGAAGCTATCAATAAAATGATTTTTTTTATTCAAAAAAAAAAAAAAAAAAAACAGTATACAGATGTATCTAAACATGATTTAAAAAAAAAAATGAAACATAATATCGAATAGGAGAAGCTATCAATAAAATTATCTGGTTTGTGATTTGTAGAAAGTTTTTATGTTATTGAAGTTGTTATGTTCTGGTTTTGGTTGCTTTGGTCTTGCTTCTTCAAGTAATTAGCATTAGATTCTGTTTGAAATCTTCTTTTGTTAATATTGTTAACGTATATGGAAAAATGTATGTCCAAGCTTGTAGTTCGTCTAAAAAATTTCTATCACATGCATTGTGGCCAAACAATCAGCATGTTGCCTCTTATCAGTGTTCATTACAATATTTGTTGATAAATTAATCAAAATGTTGTAGGTTCAGGTTCAAAGTCAGTAACATACTTGGAGTTGATAAATTAATCAGTGTTGCATGTTTAGGTTCAAAGTTAGCAACATTCTTGGAATAAAATTCTAATATATGGGATATCTTTTGTTTCAATTTTAGAGAAAGTAAGGTTGCTGTAGGTCGACAACTAACATAGTGCTGTGTAGAATAAAGTGTTTAAAAATCTTCCTTTGTGAACTTTGGTGAGAGAAGAAAAGCAAAAGCCTTTTGCAAATCTATGTTGATGTAAATTCTAAAAATTTGTGACTAAGGCCTTGTTTGGAACGGAGGAAGTAAACGGAGGAAGTAAGCTTGGGAAGTCAGCATTTTTTATTGTTTGGTATCTATTATCTGCACAACTTCCTGGGAAGAAAATCCTTCAACTTCTCCCCACTTGGGAAGTTGAAATTATGGGGACCAAGTAAGTTGAACTTGCCAAGTGAAGGAAAAGTGTAGAGGAATATAAAAAGACAAAATTGTCCTTAATTTTATTGTCTTTTAATGCAAATAATAAGGGTATTATTGACAACTAAAAATTATACTTCCAAGCAATTTATAAATGAACCAAACATACTTAAAAACAATCTTCCCGGAAAGTGTATTTCTCGGTAAGTGGTAGACATTTATACCAACGAAGTCTAAGGCTAAGGATTAGGCTAGGTGATAAGGACTCAAATGGAGGTGTTCAAGTGGATCCATTTTCTGGGGTTGTTTATAAACGATTTACTCATGGACGCAAGAAGCAGCAGCAGTAGTTGTAGGATTTTATGTTAATGTATTTCTTTTTGTTATGGTTAGTTAT
>CATKHJ010072845.1:0-13869 GCA_949750685.1 Vernicia montana | reverse complement strand
TAAACATAGCTCTATTCGTGTCTTGCTTGCTTTGGTTGCTATGCATAATTTGGAGTTGGAACAATTGGATGTTAAGACCGCCTTCTTGCATGGAGAGCTTGAGGAGACAATCTATATGCAACAACCTAAGGGTTTTGAGATTGAAGGTAAGAAAGACCATGTTTGTTTGTAGATGAAATCATTGTATGGTTTGAAACAATCTCCTCGAAAGTGGTACAAGCAGTTTGATTCTTTTATGGTTGGCCACAGCTATTCTAGAAACCAGTATAATAGCTGTGTGTATTTTAGAAAACTTACATATAGCTCATTTGTGTATTTACTGCTCTATGTTGATAATATGCTGATTGCACCCAAGAATATGTCTGAGATCAACAAATTAAAATCAAAATTGAGTGGTGAATTTGAAATGAAACATTTGGGAGAAGCCAAGAAAATTCTTGGTATGGAGATTCGAAGAGACAGAGCTACAAGAAAAATTTATCTTACTCAGAAGAGTTTTGTTGAAAAAGTTTTGGAGCGTTTTGGTATGAAAAACGCTAAACCTGTAAGTACTCCACTTGCTGCTCATTTTAGACTTTCTATTGCTATGTCACCACAGTCAAAGAATGATATTAAGTACATGTCACATGTTTCCTACTCCAGTGTTGTTGGTAGTCTCATGTATTCTATGGTTTGTACTCGTCCTGATATTGCACATGCAGTTAGTGTTGTTAGTAGATATATGTCTAATCCAGGTAAAGAACACTGGCAAGCAGTGAAATGGATTCTGAGATATTTGCGGGGCACTGCTGATTCTTGTTTGAAATTTGGAAGGAGCAAGGGAAATGTGGTTGGTTACGTTGATTTAGACTATGCAGGTGATCTCGACAGGCGGAGATCCATTACTGTCTTTGTATTTACTCTTGGTGATACTGCTATCAGTTGGAAAGCTACTTTACAGTCTACAGTAGCATTATCCACTACGGAGGCAGAGTACATGGCAGTTGTTGAGGCTATTAAAGAAGCCATTTGGTTGAAAGGTTTGTTTGGTGAGCTCAGTTCAGATCAAAAGGTGATTTTCGTCCACTGTGATAGTCAGATTGCTATTCACTTGACAAAAGATCATATGTTTCATGAGCAGACAAAACACATTGATGTGAAGTATCATTTTTTCGTGATATTATCTCTCAGGGTAGTATTTCTGTTAAGAAAATTGGTACTGCAAATAATTCAGCTGATATGTTGACAAAGTCTCTTTCAGTAAGCAAGTTTAAGCATTGCTTAGACTTAATTGGTATTTCTCGTATTTAAGTTGCCCCTATGGGATTAAGTGGAGAAGGTGGAGTAATGTCTTCTAATTTTGTGTTTAGAGAAAATTCAAGTCAAGGTGAAGATTTGTTAATAATGTCTTGATTTTTTTCTCCAAGACACATGTTACATGTGATCAAATTTAAAACCAAGTAATGTACTTGGTGGTTGGATCTAAAATGTGTAGTGTTTTTATCCACATTTTTTCATTTGGTTGGAGGCCAAACACGTAGCATCCTTTCATCCATATGTTTAAACTTTTGTGCACTATAAATAAAGCCTTGTGTGAGGCTTTGAATATAAGAAGCAAAAACCATCCGAAAATTAGAAAGAGAAGTGAATGTGTAGTATTGTGAGTGTTTGAAAAATTTCAATAAGGTCCCTCTTCAAATTTAGTCTCTCAATTAGGTCCAACAAAATATTGTTTATTTTATTATTTTGTTGATACATTTAGAGAGGTGAGTTTATTGGGTGTATTTGGGTTCAAGGGTTTGAGTGTTATTCTTCATTTAATTTGTACTCTTCATTTTAATTAGTGAATTTTACAGCTCTCTCGCCCGTGGACGTAGGCTTATACTGAACCACGTAAATTCTGTGTCTCTATTTTATTTCTCTCACTTTTGTCGTCCATTTTGTTATAACAATGTTATTAATGAATTGCATGTTAAAAGTATGTTGAATGTATAATTTTTTTTTTTCATTGATGGTTTAGGCTATATAATAGGAGTAGTCTTTTTTCTAATATCTTTCATTAAATTAGTAATAATTTTTTATTATTGGAAAGACTCAAATTTGAAATCTCCTACTTCTCACACCCCTTAAAAAGGATGAAAAACTGATTGGCTGTTGAATATATAATTTAACTCTTGAACTTTATTAAAAAAATCTTATGACATCTTAAATTTTTAAAATGACCTATTTAACCCTTATATTTACTAATTTTATATAACATTCAATACTTCAATACTCATAAAACCTATAAATTTGAATGCGTGTAAACACTTGCATTTATGTATAAAAAAAAAATTGAATCTATTAATAGTTAAATTTAATTGAATCGCATTTATCTCTCTTTCACTCTAAATTTTATTCCTTCTCATTTTAATAATATTTCTTTTTAATTGAATCTATTAATAATTTAACTCGTTAGAATGTGCGTAATCTCACGCGGCCTGGTGATTAGAATTTTTTATATTAAATATATATAAAATTGAAAAGTTGAGGAGTTAAATAGATTATTTTAAAAAGTTTAAAAGTTAAATAGATTATTTTGAAAATTTAGGATGCCCCAAAACTTTTTTGCAAAAAATATGAATGTCAAAATATGCATTTCTCCTTAAAAGTGTGTCTCCAAATATATTTTTTATTTGGATTTTTAATAATTTTTTTTGCACAGTGGATTTTTAATAAATTTTTTTGCCTATTAATGGCTGTAAATTAATTAAAACTAGATACTAATTGTTGAACTCTCTAGAACTTCACTAATCATAATAAAAAAAAAAAAAAAAAAAAAAAAGTTACAAATTTTCATTCTGTTCTCTATACTACATTTTCTGGGCAACAAAACACACTTAAAAGCAGTAAAACTGAAAAAAATAATAAAAAAATCGGATTTGTTTAAAAATTTATAAAGAAAACTAAAAGAAGCCACATTTTCCAATCCAAAAGTATTAATTTTTTTTTTTTATAAATATATAAAGGAAAAGGAGATAATCCATAAATAGATCAAATACCAAATGAAAACCAAAATAAGATAAAAAGATAGCAGTAGTTAAATAAGAATTTGAAGGTACATTACATTACATGTAAGTGGAGATCAAGAGAAAGATCGAAGAAGAAAGTGGGAAATTGTTAGTTTATGCCCAAGAAAAACACATCAGTTTATAATATTGAGTAAAACAATAATATCAAACATCAAACCTATGCTACCAATTTGATTTCAACCTCTCTTGAACAGCAATCCAAGTGTATTGCCTCCTAAAGTGTCCACCCTCTCTCTGATTTTGTAACCAGGTTCCTCTCTTCGATTTTTTTTCTTAGGTTTCTACTATATTTATTCTGATGGTCAATCAAACAGTAATCAAGTCTTTTTAAAGACTTGAATTACCTAGCAGAGAGATATACGTGAGATACTTAAAGAATTTATTTTTAAAAAGAATATATTAATTAGTTTAAACTCATTTAAACTAATTTTCTTTTATCTTTTATTGATCTCATCTATAAATTTAAATTTCCATTACAATAATGTCCATCAACATATTGCAATTTATTTGAAAATAAAATAATCATAAAAGAGGTCATTTTTATACAAAAGTACAAGTTATCCTTTCACCATACTATATTCTCTATGATTTTGCGAATATTACTCTTCTCATATTTACTCATGAATTTCATATCTTTAATTGGACTTCAAAAACTTTATAAAACCTTTATATATATATATATATATAAACAATTTTTAAAATAGCACCGGCCGGTTTTTTTTAATTCAATTCTAAATGAAAATCAATTGAATATACTTTCGTATTTATTATGAATGATAAATTCCTTGTTGAGCATTTATATGATTTAGGCATTATACATATAATTTAATATGTCTGTATATAGCCTTTAATTCAACATCAACATTTTGGCAAATCAAAATTATATATAAAACAATTAAATATAATAAATCTCAAGTCTAAGGATAAAATGAATTTGTGGTGGAATATAAATTGACAATAAAATATTTATATTCTTTTAACGGATTCAGTTTACTGTGTGTATACCTACATCACACCCACTGGTTTGCTTAAGGTTGCTACCTTAATAATGGAGTAAATCATTCTATCATATTGCAGCACAAGTATAGGATTTAATATTTTTTTATTAAAACATAGGACAAACTTAGATATCAACTATTAAATCATCTTTACTTTTGGTTCTTTAACTATTAGCATAATTTAATAATATATAAGCGATGTCTAATTGATATCATATATCAATTTTAATTATATATGTATCTAAAGTAAATGCACATGAATGATACTAATTTATTAATTTAAAAATAACAAATTAATTTTTTGAGGGCGTATCACTCTAACAAAAATTTAGTAAATAACTCACGATTTTAGATTCGATTTGAGATGAAATGGAGGCCTTGAAATGTAACCTTGAAAAACAAAAGGGTATTAGAAGCAAAGTAGAAAGTCCAAAAACCAAGCGATAGGTCCCCTATTTTTTCTTTCAACTATGTTTCTCCTTCTCTTCTTTTTTTCCTTTTTTTTTTTTTTTTTTTTTTAATGCACACCGCTTTAAGTGGAATTTATATAGAAGCTCCCTAACCCTAGATAATTATTTAAAATTATAATTTAACCTCTATATTTTATTATTTAGTATTTACTTTAAAACACCAAATTATTTTAAAAGTAATTGTTTTCCCATAAATATCTCCAATAAATATATAAATTCCTTTTAACGTGAAATTCTTAGGTGAATTAGATTCACCACGTCATATTATGAACTATCAATGATGATCTAACACGTAGACGTGTTAATTACAATACACACCTCATAATTCAGATAGTTAATTTCCATATTCACCTTATTGGGTAGTTACTGTTTAACATGAAAGATCATGATTGGACAGTCTATAATCTGACGTGGTGAACTAAATCCACCTAAGATTTTCTCCCTTATAACCCCTAACATTAAAATTAACTCACATAATTACCACATCAGAATATAAATTATTTAATTTCGCTTTAAAAGACCGAAATGCCCTCTATGGCAAAATTTCTAAAAAACCTCAAAAAGTGTCATATCACATATTTATAATAAAAATGATCCAAATGACTTATACAAATGATTTATAATCTATATTTAACCTTAAAATTATCAAAAAAAAAAAAAACTTTATATTTGGTCTTGAATTACAAATGAATGAAAATGACTAGAATACCCCTTTAAGAAAAAGCTAGGGTTTCACTTTCACATACAATATACATCTTATTATGTTAGTATTGACAACTATTTCATGTGCTTAGCATCAAAATATTGATACTTTTTTTTAATGCAATTTTAATTATTTAATTAAGCTTATGGTATAGAATGAGAAACAACAAACAAAAAATAAAAATTGAAGAAAAATACTTACAATAGAAGGAAAAAAAAAAGTGAAACTGTACTATAGGATTCATCTTAGTTGTTTTATTAGCATTAAATCCACTACAATTCAATAATATTATTAATTATATGTTAAGTTGATTGAATATTTGATTAAATTTAGATGAATATTATGTAAAAAAAAATTAGTTAATATTTGATTCTAAATACAAAATATATATATTAGGTTAAAAAATATTATCATATTGTTGATTTTTAAAAAATAATATAAATTAGTTTGTTGATAAATTAGTTTCTAAAGATCAAATAAAACCTATAATTAATACTGGATTCATTGTAATTTTAATTTATATTTTATTATATACAAATATATAAATGTTGTAGTTCAATAATTTAATTATGCAATCTATTATATTTTACATTAAAATAATGGCAGATAATTAATGATATCAAATTTAAATTTGTGTATGAAATAAAATATTCACAAATTAAAATCTAAATAAATTCATATAAATATAATTCAATGCTTAATTTTATACAATTCAAATTAATTGAATTTATTTATTTATTTATTTGCAATATCAATAATATTTTAATGCCTACAAACTTATATTATCATTAAAAGTAAAATTAAAAAAAGTTAATCCTAAATTAAAAAATATCTATGAAAAATATGAATTATTGATTTCCTAATTTTCATGATTTTTGAGAGTATAATTAGTATATTATCACAAAAAAAGAAAAAAAAAACTCTTATAATTATATATGTTATTTAATTATCTCATGATAAAAGTCATAATATTTGTTTGTCAAAATAATTATGAAGGATTACGAGATTTCAAGTCAATAAATTGTATAAATTAAAGAGATTTCAAGTCAATAATTTATAGGTATTAACCTAAATTTTTACAAGTTTTTGTTGTTTTCAATTTATTTTCAGTATTGTTATTTTTCTATATTATTGTTATATATATGTATATATTTTCTCTTTAAATTGCTTAAATCCCAAGTGAATAAGTGATTGTTTAATTGTTTTTTTTTTTTCCTTTACTGTTTATCATGCATTTTTTCACCTTAGTTTAAAATTTCAACTCTGTAAAATTGAAAATAAAATACTATTTTATTATTAATTACTAAATTAAAATACTAAAACCAAAAATTTAAATTTACATTTCAATTTAAATTAAATTGCTAATTTAGTCTTTAATTTCAATTGAATTAATCAAACTTTTTAACTTTACAAATTTAATAAATTAACTATTGCAAATCAAACTAATAACTCAATTTAGAAAAAATTTAATTCAAAGAACACATTAAAGCCAATTTGACTTTTTATCTCCGTCTAATTAACAATTAAAAATATTATTTTCATTTTAAATTTAATCTAAACTAAAATTGTAACTAAATTTAAGCTAAAATTGTAACTAAATTTATAATCAAATTAAATACTGATAAATTATGGTAAAAAATATTGATATTCTATATGTGATCAACATGGAGAAAGTATATAGTCTATAATTAACTTATGTCTGCAAATCAAACTAATAACTCAATTTAGAAAAAATTTAATTCAAAGAACACATTAATAATTTAGTATAAATTAAAGAGCCAATTTGACTTTTTATCTCTGTCTAATTAACAATTAAAAATATTATTTTCATTTTAAATTTAATCTAAACTAAAATTGTAACTAAATTTATAATCAAATTAAATACTGATAAGTTATGGTAAAAAATGTTGATATTCTATATGTGATCAACATGGAGAAAGTATATAGTTTATAATTAACTTATGTTATGATCATAATATGGAGATAAGTAGATATATATTTGATTATGCAATTTCATTGTTGTAATATTTGAATTTACTGTCCATATTTAACTTTGATTTAAAACTTTAGAAGAAAAAATAATAATGAATAGATGATTTTGCAAAATTTTTTGTCAAACAAATTGCTAAACACATTATTATTTGAAAAGATTAGCTATATTTGATTATTATTTTTTAGTTTTCAATTAGTTATCATTGAACTAAACTTTATTAAAATTTAAATATCAATATTTATTAGATTATTATTAGGTATTAGGTATTAAAAGTTTATATTATTTGTCAATCAAATATGATCTGATTGGTCTTCTCATCAACTTTAAGAATGTGAAACCTAGTAAGTCTTACCTTTAAGTCTCCCAAATCATCACTAATTTGGTGAAAAATATTAAAGAGAAAACCTACCCCTATTATATAGCATACAATATTATTTCGATTTATTGGGCATTCAATGAAAAAAAAATATATATAGTTTATTGGAGTTTGAACTTATAACTTTATAACTCTCGTTTAGTTTAATTTTTGCCTTTTTTTTAATTTCAAAAAAAAAAATTATTAAAATATTATAAAATGCATTAACTAATTTGAAAATTAATATATATATATATTTTTTCAATCATATGCCATATATTTTCTCTTAAAAAAATATAAACTAAATACTAATAAAAAGAAATATCACTTTTTTTATTAATATAAAATTAAATATCACTAAATATAAAAATTAATTTATCAAAATATCAATAATATTCTAAATTCATAAAAATTACATAAATATAAGAATTAAACAACTTCTTATTTTAAATATAATTATATAAAAATATTTCAAATATTTATAATTTTACTAAAATAAATTATTCTTAACAATGTGCGCAACCCATGTTGTTAAAAAACTAGATATACTAAATAATAGGGGTGAACATTATTCGGGTAAAACCAAATAACTGAATCGATTAAATAATTCAGTTCGATTTCAAAATAAATCAATTTGGTTTCGGTTTTAAATTTGGAATAAATCGATTATTTCGGTTCAGTTTTCAATAAAAAAAACTGAATAGATTGAATCGAACCATATTTAATTTGTAAAAAAATTTAAATTTATTTTTATATTTAAAACAACTTTATTTTTTTATTAAAATAATATAATATTTTTATGTATAACTTTTAAAATAATCAATAAATTTTATTTAATTATTTAAAAAATAATTTAGAACAGGATCCTTTTAGATTAAGATGTATTTATATTTTTATTTCAATATTAAGGTGAATCAAATTTACATGACTTATATGATAAACCCATTAAATGAAAATAAAAATGGATATTTAAGGTCATAACTTATTTGATTATAGCACACAATAATAACTTGTTAATATGGCTCATTTATTGATTTGATGTTATAACTATTTTATAATTGTCTGTATTCATAATTTCAATAAATTAATAATTCTAATTATAAATATTTTTTCAATATATCAAATATATGAATTATTAGAGTTGACTGTATATATAGTACAGTAGATTAACCTATTTTCAAATTAGATCTTGCAAACACCAAATCTTCTAGCTTTGTAACAATTTTCAAGATTTATTAATTTCGGTAAATTATTGGCCAAATATTATAGGAATTAATATTTAACACATAAAAATAAAATTGAAATTTGCTCAAACATGAGCTTTGGGCCTGAGCCCTCCTTCGATGTGTTTTTCTTATATTATGAAGGGATATAAAAGAATTGTTATATTTGAATATTGAAAAATAAAATAAACATCTTGATGAGTTTAATTTCATCCAATACTATTGATAGAGAATTTATCGAAGGAGTAAAACCTGAAGTCAAAGAAAAAAGTAGGTTAAGGACTCCCAGAAGCTGACCCCCAGGATAGTCTCCGATGCCTAAGTCAGTAATGGTTTGAGAGAGAATGTAAAGAGAGAGTTTTTTAGACTTTTGTTGCTAATACCTTTGAATGTTGATCTTTGGGGTATTTATAAGTTGTGAGTTCTTGTATGGATCGGAAACGGATTATGTGTCCTTGAATGTATCAGACAAGGACTTTTAGTTTGCGTCGGATTTGGATGGCTATTTGAATGTTAGTTTGACCTTGTCCTTCCGATATTGGGATTTTAAGTAGATTAGACAGCTGGGCCTAGCCCATTATAATCCTGATTCAATTTGGTATATTTTGTCCCTTATCAAAAGCCCTCCACTCCCTATTCTGATCGAGCGCATCGAAGAGCTGGCTAAGGGAGTAGATGTTTCCTCTTATTGCTTGTGATTCATCTAAAGGTTGCCTCACTGGAAGAGGGCTTTAGATAATCTGCCTCGTTAATTGAGAACTTAAGAAATCTTCCTCACATGGAGGTTTTCGTCTGGTATGCCTTGCTGACCGAGGACTTAAAAAATCATATGTCTCGCTCACGAAGGACTTCAGCTAATGTGTCTCGCTGACCGAGTACTTTAGAAATCCACTTCGTCAATTAAAGTCTCCGAATGATTTACCTCGCTGACCGATAACTTTAGAGATTCACCTCGTCAATTAAAGTCTTCGTATGATATACCTCATTAATCGAGGATTTTTATATAATATCCCCCACCGGGGAGTCTTCAAGATAACCTACCTCATATATTTGAGGGTTTAAGAAATCTACATCACCTAGAAGTCTTCATATAATATGCCTCACCGAATGAGAACTTATATAATAATCTGCTCCAATTTATCGAGGACTTTAGAAAGAATTAGCCTCACTCGTGGAGGATTTACAGAAAACTTGCCTCACTGATAGAGGACGTTAAAGAAATCCAGTCTCATCAATAGAGGACTTCAAGAAAACCTACCTCACTAATAAAGGACTTTATATAGTATGTCTCGCTCGTGGGAGGACTTAGAAATCCACCTCGTCGCTCGAGATCTTCGAATAATATGCCTCGCTGCCTGAGGACTTTAGAGATTCACCTCTGATAACTCTATTTTCTTAAAGTTATTTTACCTATCTAAACTCAAATTTTGGTTCAGTTCTTAAGAATTTAACAATATTATTACTTATTTTGAAAAATAAATAATTCTAACAATTTATAAATAAATTATAAAATATTTTTAGTATTTTATTTTATTTTATTTTATTTTATTTTGCAGATCAAAATGACATTAATAATGCAGGCAATGATGTCATGATATTAATGATGCAAGCAATGATGCAAGATGGTAGAAAAAGAAGATGGAAATTTCCTATAAATAGGCATTACCACCTCTCCTTCAAATCATGAATTCAATCCTTCATCATTCAATCAATTAGATAGATTTATATTTTCTTAATTTCATTTCTTTTTATTTTCATTTTATTGAAGAAGATAAGTTTTGGAGCTCATCTACACCAAAAATTGTATCCCTAAAAGAGTTTTTTCTAAACTTTTATTCTTCAATTCAATAATAAGTTGTTATTATATTTTCTATTAGATTAATTATTAATTTAATTGTTTCTTTCTTCTTAATTATGAGTAGCTAAATTTCTTCTCTAGGATTTAGATGTAATCTTTTGATTTGCCTATGACTATATTTGTATAATTGATTTGGTTTTGATTATTGGAATTACTCTTTTATCTTAGAACTTAATGATTGTGAATAATTGATCACTATTTGCATGTTTAAAGATATTATGTGAAGTAACGAGAGTGGAAGCATAATATTAGTTTATTAAGATATTAGACCTAGGGAATGTGTTACTTAGAGATAAGAACACTCATTTGTGATTAATTAAAAGATTTCCATAAAACTTAATGGGTTTGTGTTAATTGCTTGTATTCACGAAAGTAGACATAAGGTTAACATAAATACTTGTTTGTATCTTGAAAGAGAACACCATATATTTTAAGGAAATTTAATCATTAATTCCAATGAAATTAAACCAATCGAAATAACATAGAAAAGTTATAGGTAATCAATTAATGAAATCTAAATCCTAGATCTTTATCATATATTGAATTTGTCTTTTAAATTTTTTTACATCTATTTTAATTTTTTTTTTCTTCACAACTGAATTAATTTTCTAAATAATAGAGTAATCATATTTTTTGGTAATTATCAACACCTTCCCTATGGGATCGACACTCTATTCACACACTATTACTTGCCCACGATCTGTACACTTGCAGATTTAGCACATCAAGTTTTTGGCGCCGTTGCCGAGGAAGACGATATTGTCAATATCAATAAAATTGATATACTCTATTACTTTAGATTTTTTTTTATTGTTATCATTGTTATTGTTATTATTATTGTTTTTATTGTTATTATTTTTATTTATTTATTTTATTTTTATTTTTATTTTTATTTTTACTAATCTTATTATTGTTATTGTTATTATTATTGTTGTTGTTGTTGTTGTTTTTTGCACATTCCATAGGTATTTATGAGAAGTGATCCCAACGCAAAATTAGAGGAGTTAAATCCTGAAATCGAGCGTAGATATAAAATTTTGAGAGATGGTTTTCCACAACTACCAATGGTGCAATGGAGGAGTGATGCCAAATAGAGCAACAAGCATGTATGATGAGGATGGTTTTAGTAAGTTAAATTCTAAAATTGATATCTTGGTTAACTTATTTGATCAAGTTAATGTTAATATTTTATTTAATTTATCTTTGAGTTGTGATTTGTATGGAGGTAATCACTTGAATTCTGAGTGTCAATATGTAGAGGATATGCAAATTTTTCCAAATTATAATAGCAATGAGAATTATCCATATTCCAATACATACAACTCAAGGTGGAGTGACCATTCAAACTTGTCATGGGAGAACCAATGCAGTTAAAGCAACAATTCATGGCATTCTTATCAATATGATTTTCAAGACCATGCACCACCCAAAGATCACAAACCATCTTATGAAGAAGCATTGGAAAAATTCATAAATGCTACTTATGAATGGTTTGAATAATTGGAAGATAGGTCGGATCAAATGGCTAGCCACAATGCAAATTTTGATGTACAAATAGAACAATTGGCTAATTCATTAAATACTCAATGTCTTGGTAACTTTCCGAGCCAAATTGAAATACATCCTAAAGAGCAATGCTTGGCAATTACTTTGAATAATGATGTGCAAGAGGTGGTTGATCAAGTAGATACTTCAAGCAAGCAAGATATAAAAGGAAAAGTTGAGCTCAATTTTTTCCAGACTTTAAAATATCATTCTCTCATAGATAGTATCTGCAGAGTAGTTGCAATTGATGAGATAGCTGAAGAAGTAATTGAAAAAGAACATCAAAAGGAAACACTTCCGGTTTGTTTGGTACACAAGGAAAATGAAGATGATAATAAAAGTTTTGTCCTTAATTCTACACCATATGTACCATATTAAAAAGAGTATCACTTTGAGGAAGTGGAGAAAAAGAAGTCACATCAACCATCATCAATTGGGCATTCACCAACTCTTGAGTCAACACCATTACCTTCCTATCTCAATTTCTTAAGAAAATTTAGAGCAAGAAAAAGAGCTCATTGGAAAGCTTTTGGAATTTATGAGCCTTTATGTAATTTATTGAATAATTCTCATCTAAAACTTTTTCCATATAGGCTCAAATCAAGATGGTCATTCAAGTTGGCGAAGGTCCACCCTTGTGCAACTATAGGGATGTTGTACTTTGTATATTATTCTCCTTGATGAAAACCTAGCTATATTCAAGCTAAAGACTATAAATTAAGCGCTTTTGGGAGGCAACCCAAATTTCAAACTTCTTTACTCCTTTTAAATTTTATGTTCTTTTTTTTTTTCTTAATTGCTTGTTTCCTTTTATTTTAGTATTTGTGAGTTTTGTAGGAAAATTGGGAAGGTAAAGGAGAGTACTTCTCAAGCATCCCACGTAAGACAACTGAAGAAGTCAGGCTGGTGACTATAAACTAAGCACTTCTTGGGACGCAACTCAAACTTTGTTTCTTTTTTATTTGATTTTCTTTTGTTTGTTGTTTATTTGTTTGTTAAATTTCTTTTTCATTTTCTTAACTAATCAATTAAGATATGGAAGTCACTCTTGCAACACTCAAAAACATGTTTCCAACTCTTCCCCAAGGTGTACTCAGGAAAATCTACATGTGCAGATTGGAAAGAATGAAGACATTTAGACGTCTGGATCTTTCCAAGCATATCTGGTGGATTATTGAAGCAAAAGTATGACTAGCAGGAGAGTTTGATGACTCTTTTGTTAAACATTTATCAGGAATGGGAAGAAGTTCTTACTCGAAGAAGAGGAGAGCTAAGAGAATGAGAGTCTGCTACAAATGTGCGAGATGGAATTGTAACACACGTTGTAGGGGCATTGGATATGTGTCCATAAATTGAGAAGACAAAATTAAATTCATAAATGATGGACTGAGTAAGGAGTCTCTGGATAATATCCTACAGACTCTTGAGACGCATCCTTGTGGACAAGTCCAACATGTTCTTTTAGATTTATGGAATTTATTCAAAGAAGAGCAACAACGCTACAGTCTAGGGGATCTAACGTTAAAAGACCCTGTTTGCCAGTTAATAAGAAAACTTAATGGGAAGCCTATCCTCAACTCATAGAAGGCGTTCAAGCCGTTACTGGATGTAAAACCAGAGGAAGATGTGAGCCACAATCACAACTACTGTTTACAATCAGGTGTATCACTAACT
>CATKHJ010072740.1:0-15685 GCA_949750685.1 Vernicia montana | reverse complement strand
GGTAAATTTGCATAACTTGTTTATGGTTAGTGCTTGATACCATATTCGATTTGACAGCAGACGTGGGTTCTACGGGTTTTTGGTGGCTTTAGGCTTACCCATGCCCTAGGACCGTCATATCCCAAAAGTGGGATGTGACATTACTTGTCTATTAATAATTGCAACCGGAATCTCTTCATAGGCCAAGTTCTCATCTACCTCAATAGCTTGTGGTTGCAACACATGGGATGGGTCCAGCACATACTTCCTCAACATAGACACATGAAATGTGGGATGTACGTGACCCAAGCTCGGTGGAAGAGCTAGTCTATAGGAGACATTGCCAACTATTTCCAACACTTCAAATGGTCCCACATTTCTTGGTGAGAGCTTGCCTTTCTTATCAAATCTCATCACGCCTTTTATAGGAAAGACTTTAAGAAACATATGGTCTCCTATGGAAAAGTGGACATCTTTTCTCTTCGGATTTACATAGCTCTTCTGCCTACTGAAGACAGTCTTCAATCTCTCTCGTATCAGGGGCACTTTCTCAGAAGTCTCTTTGATCAATTTTGGCCTTTGATGTTCTTGTCTCCTACTTTTATCCAACAAACCGGTGATTTATATTTTCTACCATACAATGCCTCATACGGTGCCATGCCTCAGACGGTGCCATGCCTATGGTGGAGTGGTAACTGTTGTTATATGCAAACTCTATCAAGGGCAAATACTTATCCTAACTCCCACTAAAGTCTAACACACACATTCTAAGTATATCTTTAAGAGTTTGTATGGTTCTCTCTGATTGTCCATCGGTCTGTGGATGAAAAGCTGTGCTGAAGTCCAGTTGAGTACCCAATGCTTCTTATAACTTGTGCCAAAATCTAGATGTAATTTGAGTACCTCTATCTGATATGATAGACAGTGGTACACCATGAAGGCTCACAATCTTGTTCAAGTACAATTGTGCATACTGAGCTACTATGAAGGTTGTCTTTATTCCTAGGAAATGAGCTGACTTAGTCAATCTGTCAACTAGCACCCATATAGAGTCATAACCTCTCAAGGTCCTTGGCAACCCTACCACAAAGTCCATTGCAATGCGCTTCCATTTCCACTCGGGTAACTTGATCTCTTGCAATAGGCCGGATGGCTTTTGGTGTTCAAACTTGACTTGCTGACATGTCAAGCATGAAGATAAAAAATTAGCCATATCCTTCTTCATACCAGACCACCAATAGCAATCTTTCAAATCATGATACATTTTGGTTGTGCCTGGATGAACACTATAAGGTGCTTGGTGGATCTCTTTCATGATCTTCTCTCTAAGATCATTCACATCTGGTACACATATCCTCTTTCCATGCATCAACACCTCATATTTCAACTCAAACTCTGATGTCTGACTCGCTAGTACCTCTCTCTTCAATCTTACAAGTGAAGGGTCTTCATCTTGCGCTGCTTTAATCTCATCTATCAACTTGGGTTTCACTTGAAAGTGAGCAATCAAAACTTGAGATTTGGAAACCTCAAACTGCAACCCCTTGTTGAATAACTCGTTCAACTCTTTGACCAAAGGTCTCTTCCCCACTTTAATATGGGCTAAACTCCCCATAGATTTCCTACTCAAGGCATCCGCTACCACATTAGCTTTACCCTGATGATAAAGAATCTGACAATCATAATCCTTGAGTAGTTCTACCCATCTCCTCTGTCATAGATTCAAGTCCCTCTGCTACAAGATATACTAGAGACTCTTGTGATTGGTGTATATCTCACACTTCTCACCATACATATAATGTCTCCATATCTTGAGAGCAAAAATAACTACTGCCATCTCTAGATCATGCGTGGGGTAGTTCATCTTATGCTTCTTCAACTGTCTTGAAGCATATGCAATTACCTTCCTATATTGCATAAGAACACATCCAAGTCCCACTCTTGAAGCATCATAGTATATTGCAAATCCATCTAATCTTTCTAGTAATGCAAGTACTAGAGCTGTAGTGGGGCAAGTCTTGAATTTCTGAAAACTCTCTTCACAATCATCATCCCATTGGAACTTCACTTTCTTCCTAGTTAGCTTGGTTAATGGCGAAGCTATCTTGGAGAAATCCTTAACAAATCTCCTGTAATAACCTGCCAACCCAAAGAAACTATGAACTTCTATCATATTTGTAGGTCTAGGCCAATTCAACACTGCCTCAATCTTATTTGGATCCACTTGAATGCCATCTTTGCTAACCATATGTCCTAAGAAACACACATGGTCAAGCCAAAACTCACACTTCGATAATTTGGCATATAGCTGATTCTCCCTCAGAGTCTGCAACACTATTCTCAAATGCTCTTCGTGCTCTTCTCTGCTCTTGGAGTAGATTAGAATGTCATCAATGAATACAATGACAAACTTATCCAAATATTCCTTGAACACTCGATTCATCAAGTCCATAAATGTTGTTGTAGCATTGGTCAACCCAAATGGTAACATCATGAACTCATAATAGCCGTATCTCATCCTAAAGGCAGTCTTGCATATATCCTCATTCTTGATTCTGAACTGATGATAGCCTAATCGAAGATCAATCTTGAAGAAATGACTTGATCCTTGCAATTGATCAAACAAATCATCTATCCTTGGCAAAGGATACTTATTATTGACAGTCATCTTATTCAGCTACCTATAGTCGATACACAGTCTCATTGACCCATCCTTCTTCTTCACAAAAAGGACTGGTGCACCCCATGGCGAACTGCTCGGTTTGATAAACCCCTTATCCAATAAATCTTGCAACTGCATTTTCAATTCCTTCAACTCTACAGGTGCCATTCTGTAAGGAGGAATATATATTGGTTGAGTACCAGGGAGAAACTTAATATTGAACTCAATCTCCCTTTCGGGTGGCAACTTTGGTAGCTCTTCTGGAAATACATCTGGAGAATCACTAACTATCGGCGTTTGCTGTATCTCATTAGGAGTTTTCCTCGTATCAATCACATGTGCCAAATATCCTTAACACCTTTTCCTTATAAGTCTCCTCGCCCCAATGGCTGATATGAAATTGGAAGGTACCTTACTTCTATCCCCTTGAAACACAAACTCACTCTCATCTCGAGGCTTGAACTCTATCTTTTTCTCATGACAGTCTATGTGAGCATAGTGCTTGGACAACCAATCCATACCAAGAATCATATCAAACTCTAATACCTCTAACTCAATCAAATCACTTGGAAGCTTTCTCCCATCAATTTCAACCATACATGAAGGATACATATGTTTCACCTCTATAGTTTCCCCTAAAGGAGTTGACACTTCTAAGGGGTTACTCATGATCTCTCTACCCTTTCCCAGTCTCTTAGCAAAGCATGGTGAAACAAATGAATGCGTAGCACCCGAATCAAATAAAAGTCTAGCTTGCACATCTTGTATAAGGAGAATACTTGTCACTGCAATGTTGGAAGCACGAGCCTCCTGCTGATTCAGGGCAAATACTCTGCCTCTACCTCTTCCTTCTAGAGCTTGACTGGTACTAGGTGCTTGACCTTGCCCTCTACCTCTACCTCTACCTTCTGAACACCTAGTGTCAGGTCTAACCATCTGCACTGTGGGCTGAGAAGTAGCAGGTGTACTCTGATTGTCTCCCCACAAGGGACAACCCTTGATGTAATCCCTTGACTGGCCACATTTGTAACATATCCCTGCTGCTGTCCGGCATACCCTATTATGTCTTCGCCCATAAGTAGCACAAGTAGTTCGGCTATAGTTCTACTGCTCTTGTCTGGATATAGAATTGGTGGCTGGAGCAGATGCCACTGATATTACTCTTGTCTGTCCTCTACTCTGACTGCCTCCTCTATGGTGACTTTGAACCATAGTAGAAGTAGCAGGCTCAACTATCTTCACCTGAGAACTACTCCCTCCACCTCTGCTTTAGTTACCAGAACTCTTGGGTTTGTTCTTGTTCCTCTGATCCCTCTCTGCTCTGCCTTCCTTGCTCTTGGTCTCCATTTGCTTCGCCTTGTCAACCAACTTGGATAAAGAAGCAAACTCAATGGCACAAAGAGCATTCTACAAAGGTGCTATCAAACTCCTTCTTGAATGATCGTAGCAGCTTCTGTAGGAACTACCTATTGGGCATACTTGCTCAATCGGTTAAACTCCTTTGCATACTCAGATATGGTCATGCCTCGTTGCTTCAATTGCTCAAATTGAGCTATCCGATTTTCTCTTTCTCCTTCCCTTAGATATTCATCTGTTGCTGGAACCCACAGGCTTTGTGGACTTCCTTAGTGTGAAAACATTTGATCACACTAATATAGATCTTATCAAGGCTCTAGCAGAGAGATGGTGGGACACCACCAATACTTTTCACATGGGTTGTGGAGAGATGACCTGTACCCCATTGGATTTAACTGTAGCTTTCGGGATCCGGTTTGGTTCTCGGTATCAGGACATGTATGATGACTGGAGGACCGCGCTCTCTCCCAGCCAAACGCAGGAGTTGCTTGGCTTTGATCATGCCCGGGATGGCGTTCATGTGACGCGTATCTACCTGTACCGCATGGGCTGCACCTTTGCCCATAATATGAAGGATCAGGTCGATCTAAACATCCTTGCTAGCTTGGTCAATATGGATGCATGGGCTGAGTATGACTAAGGAGGTGCCGTTCTGAGCACCATGTATTGGAAGATGATCGACTTGTCCCGAGGGTGCATCCAGTCCATTGGCAGGACGGCTGTCATTTGGGAGGTAAGTATCAATCGAAACTTGGCTACATTTCCTTATTACACTTTTGGGATTTTTGACAACTTTGTATTGTAGGTTTGGGCCTACAATTACTTCCCCTTTCTGGTTCCCCGGTTGCTTGATCAGCGCCATGATGTTTTTCTGGTAGGGGCATGATCGACAGAGTCAAACTGGGGTGCCAACAAGGCTCACATTAAATTTCTGACAATACAGACCTTTTTCGATCACCTGTCTAAGTCGAGGGTATCCTCTTGTTCCTTTTACTCCCTTTTATCATTACACACACATATATATGTGACTGCACTATTTTTTCATGGTAGATTGTGAAACCCTTCAAAGAGAGGATGATGCGTGCCCTTGTCAACGTGGGCTTCTCAGAACACCTTTCCCGCAGTCGGGTACTATTGCGGTATCCTTACTTTTGCCTGTTCTATCTAGGTGAAAGGGTCACTTTCTAGACTTTGGGATCCTGACACGTTCCTAGCCCCCCGCCTATTGATATGAGTTTTGGATCCGATATTGTGATCTCTCCCGAGATGTTTAGGGGTGATGCAACATACCATTTTCAAGAACAATAGTTCAAGCTGAGTCACCGTGACTATTGTAATACATTCTTGATGCATCGGATCACATCACGAGGGGGTCTTCCCTTGCCTCTGCCACCCCAAGAAGGCCTGTTCCCCCAGCGGCTCCTGAGGTTTCCACTGATAGCACTTCTGAGGAGCCTATTCTTATTCCTGATCAAGGGAAGACAATTCTGGCCATGACCCGTGTGCGACTCTCTTAGATGCAGAATTTCGCATATCCGAGGACATCTTTTACTATCTTCTTGATGGCTCTATGAGGTTATGGTCGCTCCCTAATGTTGTTTGCCCAGGTATATGACCCATTCCTGATGATATTGAGGTATGCTTTTTACTCACCCATCCTTCGAAAAAAATCCTTAGGTGGGGGTTTCTTTGCATCCTATTGTGTTTTGAGAAAGGATCCCAAACATCTGATGTTTGCCTCTGTTGTGTGCAGATACCTAGGGAGTTTACCCAGAGCACTTATCTCATCACCCGCCGGATGGAGAATGTCCTTTTCGGCATGCTCACTAGTAACCATATGTTAGAGTCGCAGGAGCCGGGTGATGAGGCTTCCCCTCGGAGGCGTCGAAGGAAGAGGCGATGATTGTCGCTCATTGGTGCCGATGTTGACTTCAAGTGGCTATTGTCATTTTGTTTCTCTATTTTACTCCCCTGATGGGTGATAGTACTTATTCGAATTATTATATCTTTGATGCCCCTGGTGGGCGGTAGTACTGTTTGGATGACTATATCTGTATGCCCCTTGTGGGCAGCAGCATTGACTGTGTCTGTTATTAGCTTCTTTTTTTTTTTTTTTACTCCCCTGGTGGGAGACAGTACTCTTACAGATGACTATACTGCTATGATTATGGACTGATGTATGCACTCTTATGTTATGTGTTTTGATGATGCTGATGATGTATGCTTGTGTATGCATGATTTATTAGGCGACGCTTTCAATATTTTGCTCTACCGTGCATGTTTTATGCATTATGAATGCATGTTTTGCAAAATCATATGTCATGTATGCAATTTTTATGCAAAGGATGCATGACCTAAGACGTGACTTTTGCTGAATTATGGCTCCTGATTTATTGCTTTTGTTTGCCCTTGGTCTCTTTTTTTTTTTTTTTTTTGTTTTCTGTCCCAAAGAGGGAAGAAAACAGCTTAAAATTGTGTTGCGGGGTCCATAGACAGGTTGCGGGACCTCAAAAGGTGGCAAAAATTGGAGGGGGCTGTAAAAAAAAAGGGTAGCCGCCGAGCTCCTCGGCGGCAGAGCCGTTTTCTGCTCCTTTTTGTACTTTCTGATGTTGACACTTCTTAGGTCTATAAATTGGCACCCATTCCGAGGCAGATCTCATTTTTTCTTATTTTTATGCTGAAACTCTGCCAGTTTCTCAAATTCTCTACCAGTTTTCATTCTCCTATTATTTCTCCACCTATTTTCTTCCGACTTTCACATTTATGGAGCCATTTCTAGTTATAGCATGCATGTATGGACCAAGAAACTTGAGAAGGTAGAAAGAATCAATTTGGGTAGATATGGCATTGTAGCAATGGTGACATTGCGAGGAGTTCAGGTTGACTAGGACTTTCTGAGGGCCTGTTTTAGGTTTTGGGATCCGGTGGCCCGTGTCTTCCAATTAGGTACGGCCATGGAGGAGCTTTGTCCCACATTTGAAGAGTTTAGTGCCATACTCGGTTGTGATCCTGAGGCAGCCCTGGTGGTGCAAGAGTTCAGAGTGGGACACTTTCAGATTTTTCAGGAGTTTTTAGACCTGCCTGAGGATGCTGTGAGCTAGATAGTCATTGATGGCCAAGTGGATCTTACTGCAGTGATTGCAGAGTTCCAGGATATTGGTGACTCTAGAGACATAAGGAGACAGAGACTCAGGATGAGGGCCCTAGTTTTTTGTTTAGCTGCAGAGTATCTATTTCCTGGTTCTGTTAGATGGGGTGACGCTAGAGTGACTAGCCTGGTACTCCAGATGGAGCAGAGTCGCTCTGTGGTTAGGGCAGTGTTGGCTGAGACACTTTTGAGTTGGACTGCTATGTGCGGGGTCTAGAGAGATGGGCAGTCTCTCCCGTTATTCTCCAGGTGAGGAAAAAATATGTTTGCTTTATACTTCCTATGATTAGTGCTTTATGAGTGTCTGATTTTGGACTTTTGGGTTATCTTGCAAGTCTGGCTTATGGATCATCTTCGTGTGGTGGCTCGCCTGGCGAGGAGTCCTTACACGACTTCTTAGTATTAGGTGAGGCCGATCTAGGTTCGCCAAGGTTCGATCAGGGAGTGGATGGGGTGGTTACTAGAGGTTGCTCCAGAGGACATACTTTGGCTCTATCAGTGGTACGACATTAAGTCTTTCATGACCATGAGTCATGGGTACCGGGTAATTTGTTTGCTGGGTCTTAGTTGGACTACTTTTTACTAAGGGACGAGGGTCATGAGACAAATGGGCCAGACTCAAGACGTGCCCCCAGTTGTACCCTTCCTAGAGTCTGCACAGATTACAACTCCCATAGTCAGGGCCATCCAGGGTGGCTGTATGAGGAGTTACCATGCGGTATGCCAAGGGATCAGCTTCAGGACTACCGAGGCGTATGCCAGCTGGTTGGTTGAGGTTATTTGGTCGGTTGAGAGAGAGCACTGAGCCGCATTGCTGAGGGAGATAGAGGATGACACCACAGATGAGGGATAGGCTACTGGGGGTGCAGCTGTTGATGAGACGATAGGATAGACAGGAGGAGGTTGGAGGAGGTACAGGGAGTTCGACACTACGAGTTGTGTCAGTGACTCAGATGACAGTGGCGATGATAGAGGAGACAGTAACTGCAGTGAGGAGGTAGGGGGACACTACAGTTGTGGTGCAAAGGAAGGTTACTATTGTTAGAGCAGAGAGGAGGACTGCTATTTCTTGTGTTTTGAGGAGGATTCCTATTGCAACAGCGAGGACTGGTTCTCGAATTGTTACTGCACAGAGGGGGATTTCAGGGAGCAGTTTTGTAACTGCTGGGACTCAGATCAGGCTTTTTGGGATGACCGTAGGGGTCAGCTCGGGTTCTACCAGTGCTCTGCTTACTACAGCTGAGGAGGCTACTGAGACTCTGAGGATAGACGTGACCTTGGAAGAGATTCATGATATCGTGAGAGGTTCAGACTCGGATGACAGCACATGGAATGTGCACCCTCGGAGGAAGAAGTAGAGGATAGTCTAGACTTTAGACACGATACTGATATATGCTTTGATTTTGTAGCTGTTTAGGACCTTTGCTGCAAGTTTTCTGTGTTTTTGTTTGTTTATGCCTGCAAGCCAATATGACTACATGATACAGGATAAGCTTTAGATGACATAGGAAAGGCTATCCCTTTTTTGTGATGATGGATTGTATCTTGTAAAATCTGATCATCAATATATGAGACATCTTTTATTTTGCTCCGATTTTTGCCTAAGCCGCCCTTGCGGGTTTTCAACTTAGCGAGCACTTTTCAGCATTTTTCATTAGCTCTAATTTTTGCCTGAGCCGCCTTTTCAGGTTTTCAACTTGCCGAGCTTACTCTAATTTCTGCCTAAACTGCCCTTTCAGGTTTTTAGCCTAGCGAGCATTTTCGTTTATTTACTTATATATATTTTTTTATTTTTAGGCGAAAGAAATCAAATGATTAATGCACTAGGCATAGAGGAAATGAGAATGAGATGCTTTGTCATGAAAATAAAAATGCATTTTACTATGATTTGGACCGCACCTAAGTCGGGCTGCCTACGTATCCCTTACATCATTTTTTTGTCATTTTCTTTTAGGGAGGATCAGGTCCACGTAGTTCTAATTACAGATGCAACAAAACTAAATACATAAATTAATTTCAGACAAAGTATATCTTCAGCTGATCCAGGTTGTAAGGGTTGGAGAACTCGTTTCCGTCCACGTCCATAAGGATAGTGCCTCCGCCAGATAGGATCTTTTTGAGTACGTATGGCCCAATCCAATTTGGTCTGAACTTTCCTCTTGGATCGTGTACAGGAGCTCAAATTTCCTTCAGGACCAAGTTTCCCTCTTGCAAACCCTTGTCTTTCACTTTCTTCTTGAAGTGTCTAGCAAGTTTCTGCTGATAACCCTGAATCCTATACATTACATCCATTCTATTTTCATCAATGGCATTCAACTGGTCATGATAGCCTTTAATCCATTCTGCTTCGCTTAGTTGGCTTTCTCTCATTACCCTAGCAGACGGATTCGTATTTTAATGGGGAGGACAACCTCCATGCCGTAATCCAAGGAATATGGGGTTGCCTCAGTAGAAGTGCGGACTGTGGTTGTGTACCCCCATAATGCGGCAGGTAGATGCTCATGCCAGTCTCTGTGCTTCATAATGTTCTTCTGCATAATGGTCTTAATTGTCTTGGTTGTAGCCTTAACTACCCCATTAGTCTGTGGCCGGTAGGGAGAGGAGCAGTGATGCTGGATTCTTTCTTTTTGGAGTAGTCAGACTACTTCTTTATGAAAGTAGGAGCCATTATCAGTGATTATCTCGAAGGGGGTTCCGAACCGATAAAGGATATTGGTTTGGATAAAATGGGCCACCTTCTTAAAGTTCAAGACCTGATATGGCGCCACTTCAATCCATTTTGAGAATTAGTCCACAGCCACCAGAATGTATTCATGACCTCTAGAAAACTTCGGGAATTTCTTCCGATGACATCTATGCCCCAGGTGGCGAAAGGCCATGGTGTTGTTATGGGATTCAGTGGCACAGGTGGCCGATGCAGTAGCTTGGCAAAGATTTAACACTTATGACATTTCTATACATACTTCGCACAATCCTCATTCATGGTCAGCCAAAAATAACCCAAATTTATGATTTTTTGAGCCAAAGTAATGCCATTCATATGCGGGCCTTCTTCCCTGCCATGGACCAATTTCATGATTTGTTAGGCTTCTTCTTCAGTAACACATCTCAAGTGGATGTTGTCCCATGCCCTCTTGCATAATACTTCCCCGTTGGGTATAAAGGTAGTAGCTAACTGCCTCAGAGTCCTTCGATCTATTTTGGAGGCTCCCTTTGGGTACTTGCCATTCTGAATGTAGTTAAGGATATCCTAAAACCAAGGTTTGACGTTGGCTAGTTGAAGACTCATACACATGGCGTAATACCCAGGTTGCCTCTTCAGTTCAATGACAATAGGCCTGTGTATTTCGTTGTCACTCACTTCTATCATTGAGGCTAAAGTGGCTAGGGCATCAGCGAACTGGTTCTTTGCCCTTGGCAGGTAATGAAAGGAAAGTTCTTGGAAAATTTCTGCTAAATCGTTCAGGCGTTGATGGTAAGGAACCAAATGCTCTTCTCTTATCTTCCACTTGGAAAGGGCTTAGGAAATGATCAAGTTTGAGTCACCGTAGACTTCGAGGTGATCTATTCTCATGTTGATAGCCGCCTCTAAGCCGGCTATGCACGCTTCATATTCAGCTTCATTATTGGTCACTTCGAAGACTAGCTTGATTGCCATTGGTAGGTGATCTACCTTTGGGGCGACAAGAACTATTTTGGCTCTATAGCCTCTGCTGTTAAATGCACCATCAAAGAATAGCTTCTATACTTCAGGGTCTATGGTTAGGATATCCTCATTTAGGAACTCAGGCTCAAACAACTCACCATCTATAGGAGCTATAGCCAGCTGGTCAGCGATTATGCTTCCTTTTACTACTTTTCTTGGAACATATTTTAGGTCAAATGCTGCAAGTACAACCATCCATCGTGCCATTTTTCTGTCAAGAACTGGTTTCTCCATAAGGAATTTCAAAGGGCTCTTGTCAGCTAGCACATGGGTTGTGTATGAGCATAGGTAATGTTAGAGTTTGTGGCATACCCATACCAAAGCTAAACATTATTCTTCAATCTGATTGTAGTTAAGCTCATGAGCCAACATACATTTGCTTAGGTAATAGATGGAATTTTCTTTGTGTGAGTCTGAGGCATTCTGAGCTAGCATTGCACCTATAGCTTCTGGAGTGACTGATAAATAAAGCAGTAATGGCTGACCTGGTCTCGAAGGCTGCAACACAGGTGGATTTAGCAGATACTCCTTGATTCTATCAAAGGCTTTTTGGCATTCCTCGTTCCACTGCTTAGAAGCTCATTTTCTTAGTAACTTGAAGACTAGTCCACAAACATCTGTCAGTTGTGCAATGAAATGACTGATGTACTATAAGCGACCTAAGAAACCTCTGATTTCCTTTTCAGTTTTAGGAGGCGGCATTTCTATGATTGCCTTTGACTTAGCCGGATCCACTTTTATACCCCGCTTACTAACCAGATGTCCAAGAAAAACACCTGAAGAGGCACCGAAGACACATTTGGTTGGGTTCAGCTTGAGATTGTACTGTCTGAGTCTCGAGAAGAACCTTTCTAAGGCTTTCAAATGTTCTTCAGGGGTCTCAAATTTTATCACCATGTCATCTACATATACTTCGACATCTTTGTGCATCATGTCATGGAAGATAGTAGTTGCCATCCTCTGATATGTTGCCCCGGCGTTCTTTAGACCAAAAGGCATAACTCGATAACAGTAGGTGCCCTATTTTGTTATGAAAGATGTCTTTTCCTTGTCAAGAGGATATACTTGAACTTGATTGTAGCTCGCATAGAGGTCGGTCAAGAAGACCACTGATGCGCCTGCCATACGGTCTACTAACAAGTCAATGTGAGGCAAAGAAAAGTCATTTTTCGGGCAAGCCTTGTTGAGATCCCTATAGTCAACATATATGCAGACTTTTCCATCTCTCTTGGGGACAGGCACTATATTGGCTAACCATGAAGGGTAAGTAATTGGTTCGATGAATTGATTATCCAACAATTTGGTTACTTCTTCCTTGATCTTCAAAGGCCATTATGCCTTCATTATGCGCAGCTTCAGCTTAACAGGATTCACATGTTTGTAGGTCAGGATCTTATGAACTGTGATGCTTAGATCTACCCCTACCATGTCCTTGGGTTCCCATGTAAAACAGTCTAAGAACCGGCGAACCTTTTCAATCAATGCCTATGTATCATGATATGCAAATGCAATGTATGTGATTTTGGGTTTTTCCTCTGTGCCATAATTGATAGATTCTTCTCCTTTTTTATTTTTTTATTTCTTTTTTATTTTCTTTTTCAAATGTCTCATTTAATGATGAATCATATGAAGTAGGGCATAGAGAGTCAGAAAAGTAAGTGAAAAAGTCAAACTTCTTATTTCTAATAAAGTTCCCATCATCATGGGTTACAACAAAAGATAGGCCCACAGGGTGGGTTACAAAATTGGACTCAACAGACTCGATTTCAAAATCAAACTGGAAAGACTCGGATTCGAAAGACTCAGACTCAGAGGACTCGGATAGGGGCATGACAGGGGCGGTGCTCTCCTCAAAATACTAGTTATTGGGTGGAGCTTGAGATGGGTGGACGAGCTTGGTGGAGTCAGGTTCTTGATGTTCGGTGATCATGTGGATGGATTCAAAGAGAGAGGGCTCCATGCTTACTTCCCAATCCTCCTCCAGCAGATAGATTGGCTCACATTCCTCTAGGCTAAGCTTGATATCAAAGAAAATTTTAAAACCAGGGATTAGTTTTCCATAAATAGGGTAATACCAGGGCCCAGGAAAAGCACAATAGGGGAAATCTTCACCCTCTTTCACAAAGTACCCATTTAGGGTTTTAAAGTATGGGCGTATGGGCCAATCACAAGTCTCACCTCGCCTCTTGGCGTTAGCCCTCAGTTTGGCTCTCTCCTCCAGTTCCATCATGTCCTCTGATGTGAGCTTGTAGCCTAAACCAAAAGGAGCAGTGGTAGTAGGGTACTTTGGAAATTGAGCGATCCCTTGTTGGTTATGTTAGCCACGGCTACATTGCTATACGGGTCAAAGTCAAAAGAAACGAATTTTTTACCTTCCCCTTGGATAAATTGAATGGTGTCAAAAGAGAAACCCAACAGAGGGACACTGGAGGGCTCTAGGTTAATCTCCAAAATAGGAACTAAGCTTGGATGATCATTCTTCCTATGTACATCAGCCTTGACTGTAATGATACTTGTACCATGGAGAAATTTCAATTTCTGGTAAAAAGATGAGGGAACAGCCTTAACTTGATGGATCCTCGGCCTTCCCAGAAGTAGATTGAAACAGGCTGGGACATCGATCACTTGGAAAGAGATTGACATGGTGATGGGTCCAACAGTCACATTCAGGGTAGCCACACCCAAGACCTCTCTCTTGATGTTATCATAAGCTCGCATGACTTAATCAGACGGAGTGAATTTCGTAGCCTCTAATCCTAGGCAGCTAGCCACTTTCAGTGGACATACATTCAGAGCGGACCCGTTATCCACCAACACCATAGGCACAGTTTTGCCCCGAGTCATTACAGTGATATACAGAGCTTGATTGTGGTTTCCCCCACCTTGAGGGATGTCCTGATCACTGAAAGATATAGACATTGTCTTAGTGGTGCTGGTTAAAGAAGCCACAAATGTTTCGGGTGTGATGTCAATCGGAGCTTGGCACTGGTTCAAAGCCTTGCAAAAATCTTGGTGATGAGGGTACGAGGACTGAATAAGGATCCAGATAGAGATGTTTGCTTGGGTCTAATTCAACTGTTTCAGGACAGAATCCTCTTCAGGCTTTTGGTGAGGTTTCAGCTTTTCTGCTGGAGGGGGAATGATATGGCTGATTGGGGTAGTTTCTTTTGTTGCAATGGGGTGAGTTGGTGGTGGAAAGACTCTCCCACTCCGGGTTATTGTGTCAATTTCATCAATAAAACCATTCAAATCGAGGACACAGCAGTAGTTTGGAGTGGGATAGGCTATGGAGATAGGGTCAGATTCATGTTCATCAGAGGTGATGAAATTGACATTTCCTTGGTGTCTTGGGAGAGGATTAATGGTGATTTTAGGCTTGGGTTTGGGAGCGATAATGTCTCCACTATCAACTAGATCTTGAATCCTGTGTCTTAAAGCCTTACAGTAATCAATTTTATGCCCCGGCCGCTAATGGTAATCACAGTGCTCGTCAGCATTATAGTTCCTGGACAAAGGGTTTGATGGTGCTCTTGGCTCTAAGGACTTAACCAGATGGGCTCCCAAGGCTTCTTGAAGACAGTGCTCAGGGGAATCCCTAGCTCAGAGAAGGTTCTTTTTGATTCCAACCTCATTGGTTGGTGGTAAGAGATAGTGTTTACCTCTCCCCCTTTCTGATTGGCCGACTAAGAGGCTTTGGAGGCGTAGTTAGTGTTCCTACGGTGCCTTGAGTTCAAGGACTCATCCTTGACTTGCCCAGATTGAATTAGATCTTTAATCTTGGAGGCAGTGGTAATAAGGGCTTTGAAGTCCGGGAGGTACTGAGTTTGTAGATGGACTTAGTACTGATGGAGGAGGTTTTTGATGATAATGTCAATCTGCTCTTCTTTCGAGGGACGGTTCACCATTTAGGCTGCCTTAGACCTCTACCTTATAAGGAACGCAGTGAAGGACTCCCCTGATCTTCGTTTGGTTATCTCTATATCTCGACGGGTGACATCCACCTCAATGTTATAGTTGTATTGCTTGACAAATGCATTGAAAATGTCATCCCAACTTTTCTTATGGTTTTGGTCGAGATATAGTAACCATTTCATAGCAGCTCCAATCAAGGATAGTTGGAACAACTAAGCAAGGAGCTCGTCATCCACTCCAAATGGTCTCACAGCACCCACATACATTTTTAGATGAGTCTTGGGCCATATGGTTCCATTGAATTTGTCCATGACGGGCATTTTGAACTTTGGTGGAACTCTTGCATTAGGGAAAAGAGCTAGAGAATCGACATCTATCATGTCTTCATGTTTCTTTATGTTTTTTAGGGTTCTCTCAATAGCCTCAAATTTTTCCATCAGTTTTTTGGCTTCTGGAAAACTAGAAAAGTCCCCACTTTGAAAAAGATTCATGGTGGGGGATGGAACAGTAGCATTCAAATCCAGAGGGGGAGAAGTGGGAGTATCAGGAGCCTTTCCCTTATCAGTCAGATCGATAATGGGAGCAGGAGTGAAAGTGGGAGCACAGTTTGTACCGGCTTGAGTGGAGGTAGGCTCGGTATGAGGAGGAACAGTGGTGGTATTGGTCATTTCCCTAACTTGGCTAAGGATGGACTGATGCTGGGTGTTGAGAGCATTTGTGAAGTTGGCGAATTGGGTGGTGAGAGCATTGGTGAAGGTGTCTGCTTGTGTCTTAAGGGCGGTGGTGAGTGTGTTTTGGAAAGACTCCTCTTACTTTTTGAGGAGAATGGCAAAAAAGGCGTTCATAGCATCCTGGTCAAAGGTATTGGCCATTTGTACCTTCAAAAGAAAGGAAAAGGAAAAGGAAAGGGTAAGAATTTACA